>APFE030185173.1:0-82853 GCA_000404065.3 Pinus taeda
GAATCAAATATTTAGCAAACATCTATTGGGCTATGGAGTTAAGATAGTCTTCAACAAAACATCATAATCAACTAAACATGGAAGTCAAGGCACTTGGAGTTTAGGTTTATAAGTGAAACAGTAACACAGTGAATAAACACAGTTTACAGGAATGCGAAGGAAGTTAGAGCATTTTCCAATGAATTCTAAGTAAGTCATGCTCATACCACTACAAATAAATAATTGAAATAGGCCATAGAAATATCAAACACATAAACCCCTTGTGAATCTTGAGTAGTAAAACTGATCTCTGTATTAAGTTTGAAGAACACATAGTCTACTACAATAACAAAACTTCTTTTCTATTCAAATTGCCAAACCTGAGAAATTCGATCTCATGGTTCACATATAGCTATTACAACCTTGGATTCTATGATCCATCCTTAGGAGAATTCAAATTTCTAAAATTGACACCTATCTACTCATAAAACAAACTTCTTAATTACAAACTGATAGCTAACTGTCTTTTAGGAGTCCTAATACAAATAGGAGTGAAAATCCTAAAAAATATTTCAAAAACATAATATATGACTTAACTACATTCTTTGACAGCTGCTAATCCATGTCTTCGACCTTTATGATGTCTCCAACATTGCTACAAACCCTACTGATTCATGACCTAACTGTCCTAAAAACCAGGAGACAAAGTTCCTTCTCTTTAGCCCTTAATCCTTTATGATTATCTTCAAGCAGTTTTGTTGGCATTGATGATTGTTTCCTATATGTGACATGTGTTAGAAATCCATTAAAACTTTAATTTTCCACCTGTTCAAAAAGAGAACCTTGAACAAATGAATAAGAAGATGAAACATGACTGCGCTATCAAAATAGCATGTTTTCGTAGCGCAGCTTTTATATCACTGTAAAATACTTCTTTGCACCATTCTTTCTGCATCTATGCAATTTGAAACTTCATATATGATCTTCATATGTCTATCAACACCCTCAAAACTTGAAACTTATCAGACCTTATCTCTGAAATACATATAAAAAGTGCTAAAAGTTCACCTTCAGCAGTTTCGTAGCGCGCTACGAAACTGCTGTGTATGCTCTTTTTCCAACACAATTTTGAAAAATTTGAAGTTTGGGGATTTTCGAAATTTCATAAGGACTCATGTGAACACCAAGAACCAAAACAACTTAAATATATAAGATGCTCCTCTTCAAAAATTATCTTCTTTTTAATATCAAAACTGATTTAAGATATATCTTTTACTGCCCTTTTTCATCACCCTGTTTCATTGTTGTTGTAGCCTCTCTTCAGATTTTGTTAATTGTATTTCTAGGTCTTTAACCTGTCTCTTCAATCTCCTGTTAGTAGCTCTCAACTGAACATTCATCATCCTTACAAATCTGGCTTCTTTAATTGCAGGTCCAGTAAAGTACTAAGATTCACTGCTGACTATTTCTAGTTTGGAAACTTTTTCAAGTTCCCAGAGAGCCTTTATCCTCTTGAAATTTGTCTTCTCAGTAGCATGCCTTCTTGCTTTCTTCCTTAGTCTAGCATTTTCATTATTAGCTACTCTTAACCTTTCTTCCATTTCTTCATAACTAGTTTTTTCTGTATGAGTGGAAAGAACTTTGTTTTTTTCACCTTCAGGTATTGTTGATGAAAGGTTTATCAACTCTTCCTGAACAATGGAAGCTTCCTTTGTTTTCCCTAACTCAATATTGGACTCTTTCATCTTTTTCAATTTCCTGGTTAAAGGCTTTCTGGGCTTGAACACAAATGCTATAACCTCATTCTCAAAATCCAGGTTCTTAGAAGATTTCATCTTCTTCGACTTTCCTTCATCAAATTTTATGAAATCTACCTGCACCAAAGGGGATTATTCAATATCAATGGCTCATAAAATATCATTTAAACTACCCTTTAAGCATGGAGTTTCTTCTGAGATCACTAATTTACCCTTCTCCTTTGCAATTTGACTTCTAGTCAATCTCCTTTGAACTGGTTTGTTAGATGATTGTTCTTATGTCATTTATTTAACTTTAGCTATATTTTTCTTTGTAGATTGAAGAGTATCAAGAATAACCACTAATGCTTTACTCACTTTCTCTTTCACCTACTTTCTAGGTTTCAACTTAACAAATCTTTTTGACTTGGTCATTACAAGCTTACTGATTTCTGCTAGTGGAGTTTCTTTAGGCTTAGGGTTAACGCTTGTATCTTGATTTTCCACTCCAAAACCACATAGAAAGAAAAATGAAGACCATTCTCTGTTGACCCTTTTGAGTTCATGTAAAACTATCAATTTAATTATACCATGATGAAAAAGGGAGGTTTCATATGCTTGAGATTTCATTTGCACTTTATCTGAAATCTTAGCTATACTTCAATACAGGAAGAAAGACAAATCTAAAGAAATCATACAAGTAAAATGCAACAGGAGATTAAAATGATATGAATATACTTTATGATATCTTCCCTCATAGGTAAAATATCTTTGAATGTTGAAGAGAAAGTTGGCATAGATGTCTTTGATGTGGTTCCTTGGAATTGGCTTGGTTAACTCTGTTTCTGCAAACTCTAGCTTCAGAAACACTTTACATGGTTCCATGTAAAATATGAAGTTTTTGAACCATCTATCTTGTCCCCTAGGAATCTCTGTCACCGAAGTTATGATCTCGGGAGTAATTGGAAAGTTTAGGATTCCAATTTTTGTGTTTGAGCTAGTGAAATGTAGAGCAAACTCCTTTGTCACCTGAGTGTGTCCTCCCTGCAATTTTTGACAAAATTTCTAGCACCCTGTTTTCTTGAAGGCTTTCATTACTGATTTATCTCTGGCTAAGACCTCGATGCTTTCAGGCTTTGTCCTTAAACAATGACTAGACCTATGGTTTTTCCTTTCTTCTATCATCTTTTCCTCTAAATTTCTGTAACAAATCATCCTTGCTTCAATTTCTGTTTATCAGCCTCGCTTGCTTATGGAGGTCAGCCTCGCTTGTTACTGGTAATCAGCCTCACTTAAAAGATTAATGAGAGAATCTTTGGTAAGGGATTAGCATAATCTTATCATTCAAAAAAAATTTGTTTGAGTGTTTACATGCAAACTGCAATAAGAAACCAGCCAACCCTTTCAAATTTGAAATTACCTATCATGATGACCCCTACATTTGAAATGATGGATTTGGATGGTTGTATGCTTAAGATTTGACTCCTAGCTGACACCTAATAATGAAAAATTTTTGGAATTTGAATGAATTGATGCTTTGAGAAGACTGCCTATGAATTCGTGCTTTCGTAGCGTGCTTAGTATATTTTCGGGAAAACGTGCCACGGAAAGAGAAACTTTTTCGTAGCACAAAACAGACCTTTTACATTGTCTACGCTATGAAAACGTGGTTTCGGGGCTAATTTAAAAAAAAAATCAAAATGTTTTAAAATATGAGTTTTAAATAGAATGTGAGACTTCTAGGACGTGGAATAAGGTTGTTAAACTTTATTTGGATATGAAAGTGAGACTTTTGAGAATCTTAACCTATCACCTACCCATCAAAACATAAAATGACTTAACACCTATCTAAGACCATGACTAGGAACAATGTAAATTGTTCAGGTCTAGGGAAAAAAAAACTTTTGTGGTGATAACAGTGGCTCCACTTGGGATAGTGTACCCCTGTGGCACAATAAGAACCTGTAGCTCCAATGTTGTCCATTTTTTTTTTTTTAACAGAAAAAAATTTCATTTGATTTGACAAGAATCTTATTCAAACTGTTTGGGCCTTCACCTCGAGTTTAAGATCTCTGTTTTAGCTTGTCATTATTAGCAATAAAATTGACAAAGATGGAATATATACAATGTCATGAGTGATTGATAAAAATTCAACATGTATAATTGAGGATTTCTAAATTGAGGTTCATGTTTCATAGGAGGAGCATAAGTGTTTCCAAGAGCTAACCTATCCATCAACTTCTCCATGGTCTTCATCATTAAGTCAAATTTATCTTCAGAATTTGAAGAGGAAGGTTTCTCTTCTTCTTTCAATTTAGTTTTTCCCATTTTTTACTTTCTAGTAGCTATCATGTTTACCTCTACCTTTACTGCATCACTTTGCACTTCAGCAAGTGTAGGTGATTCTCTTTCTCTCAACAAGATAGAAAAGTCATAATCAAATGCTTTAGCATATCTCATTTGTGCTAAGGCTTTTGGAGGTTTCAAACGAGCTGGAGTTGAGTCAAAAATTTATTAAATCTTTTTGAAAATTTTGAACAGATTCATAAGGTGCCCTTCTAAGACTGTTATACTCAGTAAATGCTTGAACTTGATTAGTTCTATTTCCCAATTTTCTTAGAAATTTATCTTCAAACTAATCCCAATTTTGAATGCTTCCCTGTGCAAGAGCTTTAAACCATTTTCTAACTTCACCAATAAAACTCTGTGCAAACAGTCTACAACAACTTCTCCATATAAATATCAAACACATAAACCCCTTGTGAATCTTGAGTAGTAAAACTAATCATTGTATTAAGTTTGAAAAACACACAATCTATTACAATAACACAACTTCTTTTGCTAATCAAATTGCCAACCTTGAGGAATTCGATCTCATGCTTCATATAGAGTTATTACAACCTTGGATTCTATGATCCATCCTTAGGAGAATTCAAATTTCTAAAATTGACACCTATCTACTTATAAAACAAACTTCTTAATTACAAACTATCAGTTAACTGTCTTTTAGGAGTCCTAATACAAATAGGAGTGAAACTCCTAAAACATGTTTCAACAACCTAATCTATGACTTAAATACATTTTTTGACAGATTCTAATCCATGGCTTCGACCTTTATGATGTCTCCAGCATTGTTACAAACCTTGCTGATTCATGACCTAACTGTCCTAAAAACTAGGAGACAGGGTTCCTCCTTTTTAGCCCTTAATCCTTTATGCTTATCTTCAAGTAGTTTTGTTGGCATTGATGATTGTTTCATATATGTGACATGTGTTAGCAATCCATTAAAACTTCAGTTTCCACCTATGCAAAAAGAAAACCTAGAACAAGTGAATAAGACGATGAAACATGACTGCGCTATGAAAATAGCATGTTTTGGTAGCCCAACTTTTATATCACTGTAAAATACTTCTTTGAACCATTCTTTCTACATCTATGCAATCTAAAACTTCATCTATGATCTCCATATGTCTATCAGCACAATCAAAACTTGAAACTTATCAGACCTTACCTCTCAAATACATATGAAAAGTGCTAAAAGTTCACCTTCAGTAATTTCGTAGCGCACTACAAAACTGATGTGTATGCTCTTTTTCCAACACATTTTTCAAAAATTTGAAGTTTGGGGATTTTCAAAATTTCATAAGGTCTCATGTGAACACCAAGAACCAAAACAACTTAACTTTATAAGATGTTCCTTTTCAAAAATGATCTTCTTTTTAATATCAACACTGATTTAAGATATATCTTTTACTACACTTTTTCATCACCCTGTTTCAATGTTGTTGTAGCCTCTCTTCAGATTTTGTTAACTGTATTTCTAGGTCTTCAACCTATCTATTCAATCTCCTATTAGTAGCTCTCAACTAAACATTTATCATCCTTACAAATTTGGCTTCTTTAATTGCAGGTATAGTCCAAGTAAAGTACTGAGCTTCACTGTTGACTATTTCTAGTTTGGAAACATTTTCAAGTTCCCAGAGAGCCTTTATCCTCTTGAAAATTGTTTTCTCAGCAGCATGTCTTCTTGCTTTCTTCCTTAGTCTAGCAATTTCATTATTAGCTTCTCTTAACCTTTCTTCCATTTATTCATAACTGGTTTTTTCTATTTGAGTGGAAAAAACTTTGTTTTTGTCACCATCAGGTATTGGTGATGAAAGGTTTATCAACTCTTGCTGAAGAGTAGAAGCTTCCTTTGTTTTCCCTAACTCAATAGTGGACTCTTGCATCTTTTTAGATTGGCTAGATAAAGGTTTTCTGGGCTTGAACAAAAATGTTGTAACCTTGTCCTCAAAATCCAGTTTCTTAGAAGATTTCATCTTCTTCGACTTTCCTTCATCAAATTTTATGAAATATACCTACACCAAAGGGGATTATTCAATATAAATGGCTCACAAAATATCATTTAAATTACCCTTTAAGCCTGGACTTTCTTCTGAGATCACTGATTTACCCTTCTCCTTTGCAATTTGACTTCTAGTCAATCTCCTTTGAATTGGTTTGTTAGCTAACTGTCCTTGTGTCATTTGTTTAACTTCAGCTATCTTTTTCTTTGTAGATTGAAGAGTCTCAAGAATAACCACTAATGCTTTACTCACTTGATCTTTCACCTACTTTCTAGGTTTCAACTTAACAAATCTTTTTGACCGGGTCATTACAAGCTTACTGATTTCTGCTGGTGGAGTTTCTTTAGGCTTAGGGTTAATGTTTGTATCTTGATTAGACCATGATGAAAAAGGGAGGTTTCATATCCTTGAGATTTCATTTGCACTTTATTTGCCATCTTAGCTATACTTCGATACAGGAAGAAAGGAAAATCTAAAGAAATCATACCTGTAAAATGCAACAAGAGTTTAAAATTATATGAATATACTTTATGATATCTTCCCTCACAAGTAAAGTACCTTTGAATGTTGAAGAGGAAGTTGGCATAGATGTCTTTGATGTGGTTCCTTGGAATTGGCTTGGTTAAGTCTGTTTCTACAAACTCTGGCTTCAAAAACACTTTACATGGTTCCATGTCAAATCTGAAGTTTTTGAACCATCTATCTTGCCCCCTAGGAATCTTTGTCACTGAAGCTATGATCTCAGGCGTAATTGGCAAGTTTAGGATTCCAATTTTTGTGTTTGAGCCAGTGAAATGTAGAGCAAACTCCTTTGTCACCTGAGTGTGTTCTCCCTATAATTTTTTACAAAATTTCCAACACCTTGTTTTCTTGAAGGCTTCCATTACTGATTTATGTCTGGCTAAGACCTTAGTGCTTTCAAGCTCTATCCTTAAACAATGACCAAACCTGTGGTTTTTCCTTTCTTCTGTCATCTTTGCCTCTGAATTTCTGTAACAAATCAATCTCACTTGCTTAAGGTGGTTAGCCTCGCTTGTTAATGGTAATCAGCCTCACTTGAAATATAAATGAGAGAAGCTTTGGTAAGGGATTACCATAAGCTTATCATTCAAAAATGATCTGTTTGAGTGTTTGTATGCAAACTGCAATAAGAAACCAGCCAGCCCTTTTGAATTTTAAATTACCTATCATGATGGCCCCTACATTTGAAATGATGGATTTAGATGGTTGCATGCTTAAGATTTGACTCCTAGCTGACACCTAATAATGAAAAATTAACAAAATTTGAATGAATTGATGTTTTGACAAGACTGCCTACAAATTCGTACTTTTGTAGCATGCTTGGTATATTTTTGGGGAAAATTGCAATGGAAAGAGCAAAGTTTTCGTAGCGCAAATTAGACCTTTTACACTGTCTACGCTACGAAAATGTGGTTTCGATGCTAATTTCCAAAAAAAAAATTCAAAATGGTTTAACATATGAGTTCTAAACAGAATGTGAGACTTCTAAGACACGGAATAAGGTTGTTAAACTTTATTTGGATATGAAAATAAGACTTTTGAGACTCTTACCCTATCACGTACCCATCAAAACATAAAATGACTTAACACCTATCTAAGACCATAACTAGGAACAATGTAAACTGTTGAGGTTTAGGGAAAAAAAAACTTTTGTGGTGATAAAAGTTGCTCCACTTGGGATAGTGTACCCTTGTGGCACACTAAGAACCCATAGGTCGAGCGCTGTCCATTTTTTTTTTAAATAGAAAAAACTTTTATTTGATTTGACAAGCATCTTCTTCAAACTATTTGGGCCTTCACCTCAGGATTAAGCTCTCTTTTTCAGCTTGTCATTATTAGCAATAAAACTAACAAAGATGGAATATATATGATGTCATGAGTGATTGATAAAACTTCAGCATGTATAATGCTTTAGGAACCTGCCATTAACAGGTTCTCCAGCATATGATCCTCCATCAATTTCCTACAATATGTAAGTGTTGCTCCCATGAAAACCAACAATCTTAAAAGGACCCTTCCATAAATTCTCAAACTTACCATGCTTTCCCTTTTCCTCAATTTTGGCTTCCCATTTCAACACTTTGTCTTGTATTTGGAAACTATCTTCTTTGATCTTCTTGTCAAATGTATTTTTAATTATGTTTTGAGCATGTTGATGGCTATCATAAACTTCATTTCTCTTTTCCTACAAGGCTATCAGTTGGTTTATCCTCCTTTGAATGGCATTTGGTTCTTCTTCATGTCCTTGAATTAATTTCATGACCGGTACCCCAAGTGGTGTCAGAAAAATAGCTTAAGCACCATAAACTAATTCATATGGTGAATCCCTAATTGATCTCTTTGTACATATAGCCCATAAGGCATACTTCAGCTTTAAGTGCCAAGCTTTCTTGTTCTTCTACAATACCTTTTTGATGATTCTTACAATGCTCTTATTTGATGATTCGGCAAGACCATTTCCTTGCAGATAGTATGTTGCAGAGTGTCCAAGAGTGATGTGGTATTGATGACAGAAATTGATCATTTTCTTCGGCTTAACTGCTTGAGCATTATCTGTTATAATCTTCATGGGATAGCCAAATCGACATAATATATTATTCTCTAGAAAAGAAATAATTATAGAATCATTAGCTTGCCTTGTTGGGATCACCTCTATCCATTTGGTGAAGTGGTCCATTGCTGTGAGAATCCAACGATATTGTCCTGATGATGATGGATGTATCTCTCCAATAAAGTCTAACCCCCACTGCTGAAAAGGTGCTTCCACATAGATAGGAACCAAAGGTAGAGGTACAAGTTTTCTTCTTCCTTCAAAAATTTGGCATTCATGACATGCAACAATTCTTTTGTAAATGTCTTTAAACATTGTTGGCCAAAAATATCCCGCTCTTAGAATTTTATTTGCTATAGCCTTCCAATAATGGTGTCCTCCACAATCACCTTTATGGAATTATTCAATGACTTTTTCAACCTCTTCTTCAAGTAAACAATTCAACAAAATTCCTTTTGTAATTTTCCAAAACAGATTTCTGTCAAATATAAAATATCTCAAAGATTTCAACTTAACAAACATTGCTTTGGACTTTGTTAGATCAGTGGGAACTTTGTGATGTTGTAAAACAAATACCACATCCTTATACCAATCTAAAACAAGATATTTCTCATCAATTGGGACCAAATCTTCCTCATCATTAGAAATTTCTGATATTTCTACATTCAAATTTATGTCAAGACAATCCAAGTTTGACTGAGTCATTAACTTCGCCAATCCTTTTCCCTTCACTAATTTGGTTGATTTTATGTCTATATCATATTCCAACAATTTTGTGATCCATTTTACCCTCTTACCATCGAGATCTCCCTGAGTTAGAATGTCTTTCACCACAGTACTTGGAACATATGCCACAACGTGAGAATGCAGAATGTAAATTCTGAAATGTTTAATAGCTTTCACCAAAGCATAGGCCAATTTTTCTAGAATATTATACTTCAGCACAACATTCGCCAATGTTCTACTAAATAAAGAAATAGGTTGTTCAGTACCTTGCCTTTCGTTTTGTAGCAAAACTCCAGCAATTTTATTTTCAGAAGCAAATGTAAAAACCATAAATTCTTTGGAAAAATATGGACTGATGAGTGTTGGTACTTGTGTGAGTGCCTTCCTGATTTTCTCAAAAGATTTATTTGCTTCAGCTGTCCATTTAATATCAACTCCTTTCTTTAACATCCTTGTTATATCTTTAACAATCTCAGCAAAGTTAGGAGTGAAGCGCCTAACAAAATTCACTTTCCCAAGAAATGATTGAATCTCTTTCCTACTTCTTGGTAGATCTACTTTTTGAATTGCGTTAACTCTATTAGGATCAATCCTAATTCCATCTTTAGAACTAATATGACCAAGTAATTTTCCTGTAGTTAAAGCAAAGATGCTTTTAATAGGATTAACAGAGATACCAAACCTTCGACATTTCAGCAAAAATTTTTCTAGGTGTTTCAAATGATCTTCTTCTTTCTTTGAAAAGATTGTTATAGCATCAAGATAAACAACCATCATCTTGTCCTTTTCTTCAGAAAAAGCAATGTCCATTACTCTTTGAAAAGTATCTCCCACATTCATGAGACCAAAAGGCATCTTGGTGTACATGAATATGCCCCATGGTGTTGTGAAGGTTGTTTTCTGCTGATCATCCAGATGCATAACAATCTAATTATAACTTGAAAAACCATCAAGCATAGACATTCTTTGTGAGCCAACAATATTTTGCAGAATTGAATCCATCTTGGGAAGAGGATAGTTGTCCTTTAGTGAAGCCTTGTTCAAATTTCTAAAGTCAAAACAAATTCTTATTTCTTCATTATTCTTTCTAACCGGTACCAAATTTGCAAGCCAATTTGAGAATCTGATTGGGACAATGATTTTAGCATCAAAAACCTTCATAATCTCCTTTTCAATCAATGTCATGAGAAGGGGATTAATTCTCCTCAACTTATATTTGAAAGGTTTCTCATTTTCTTTGATAGGAATAGTATGTTGAATAATGGAAGGATTATACTTTTTTAAATCGGAATAACTCCAAGAAAAAACATCAATAAACCTCTTCATCAGCTCAATATATTTGAATTTCATATCAGCTGAAAGAAAATTTGAAATTTTGATCATTTTAGGCAAAGTTAATGTATCAAGATTATAGATTTCTACTTCCTCTTCATCAGCTTGTATCTTTGGTGATTTGAAAACATCATTTTGATAAAAAAACTTCTTAGCGGGAATAAGACCCTTTGGTATTGAATTATCGTTTAATTTCAACACTTCAGAATTTTCTTTAGACTCAACAAGCATGTTTTGTTGATCTACTTGAGAACTTTCAAATTCTTCTTTCAGCTCAATAAAATTATTTCCCTGTTGATCATATTCAAAAACTTGCCAATTGGTAATATTGTCTGGTATAGTTGGTCTATGATGAACTTCAATCTCATATTTCTCAGAAGAATGAATAGGAATGATAAGAAGACTTGCCGAAATAGTAAGAGAATCAACAATGGAATTTTGGTCTCTAGTTTTGACAATGAAAGAATAGGATTGAAAATTTTCCAACATGTCTAAAACTAAATTTCTGTATGCTCTCATTCTTACATCCTTTGTTTGATAGACACCTCCAACATGTCTAATAACCAATTCAAAATCTCCGAAAAAGGAAATATTTTGAGCCTTCATTCTAATCAAAACACCTAGACCCAAAATCAAAGATTCATAATCAGCCATGTTGTTTGTGCAATCAAAATTCAATTTGTAAGAGTAAAACTTACTCTCATCACTTGGACTTGTAATCCAAATCCCTGATCCTACCCCTTCTTTTCTTGCTGATCCATTGAAGTACAATGACCACCATCCCTCCATCTCTTTGTCATTTACTTGCTGATTTCCTATTTGCTTATTCTCGGGATGCTGATTTTTTGAGTGCTGATTTTCTGCTCTCACTTCTTCCTCAACACTATTAGCTGACTTATTGAAAAGAATGGTAGATCCAAGTTCAGTATCAAATGCATAAATAGGAAAATTCTGAGGTTTATCTTTTATACATACCATATAAGCCATTCTAGTCTCCCGATACAATCTCCTTTCTTCACGAAAAATAGGAATTGTGGCATAAGTAAGGTCCATTTGCATTGTGCTTTTGGTTTTTGCTGCCCATGGTCTTGATAATAGCATCCAAAAATTTGGCGGAATACCAGCGACAACAATGTTCATAACAACCGTTTTTGCTGGGATTTGTGTTAGACCAACAACAACATCTTTGATTAAACCAATAAATTGAACTCTTTTTGAGTCAAAAGAAAATAAATCCTTATATGGTCTTGTTATCTATAACCCCATCCTTTCCATAATTACTTTGGGCATAATATTATGAGAAGCCTTGAATCCAACATAACATTATGTAAAGTCATACCATGAATACTAATGCTTACATAGAAAGGAGGAAAATCTTCATTTTGATCATCTTCTAACCTTGGACCCAAATATATAGTAGGATTATCTTCTTAGACATTTAAAATATCAGCAGCTCCTGGTTGTGAATTCAACATATTAACAATCTTGCTTCTCTATTTATTTACGTTAAGAATCTCACTAAAGGGGACTGATATTTTAATCTTTGAAATTTCATTCTCAAGGTTGAAATCAAGAATAGATCTTTCAGCTTCTTTGATCAGAGTAGGAAGTTGAGTGTCTTTCTTACCTTCAATAATCTTTAGGGTATTATTTTTAGCTTTAGCAACCTTTGGAGCATATTTCTTAGGCTACGCTTTGTTTGTAGTAACCGACACATTTCTATTTCTAAGATTATATTGATTTTACATTTCAAAGATGGAATGCTAATACCCTTTAAAATAATTTGAAGGTTCTTCTCCTTAATTGGCCAAATCTGACTTGTCATGCTCTTTTTTAGTCAAGAAAATTTCTAACATCTCTTCCTCAAGACAATGGATAGATTCTTCAAGAATTTCAAGATCATTTTCTTCATCAACCAAATTCTGCTGAAAAGGAGGTCTCACTGGAGGATCAGCTTGCTCGTTTCTATTTTCTCTTAGTATTTGTTGGTTTTGAGGTCTCCTAAATTGAGGATTTCTAAATTGAGGTTCATGTTACATATGAGGAGCAGAAGTGTTTCCAAGAGCTAACCTATCCATCAACTTCTCCATGGTTTTCATCATTGAGTCAAATTTATCTTCAGAAGTTGAAGAGGAAGGTTTCTCTTCTTCTTTCAATTTAGTTTTTCCCATTTTTGACTTTTTAGCAGCTATCATGCTTACCTCTACCTTTACTACATCACTTTGCATTTCAGCAAGTGTAGGTGATTCTCTTTCTCTCAACAAGATAGAAAATTCATAATCAAATGCTTCAACATATCTCCTTTGTGTTAAGGCTTCCAAAGGTTTCAAACTAGTTGGGATTGAGTCAAAAACTTTATTAAACCTTTTTGAAAAGTTTTGAACAGATTCATCAGGTGCCCTTTTAAGACTGTTATATTCAGTAAGTGCTTGAACTAGATTAGTTCTGTTTCCCCATTTTCTTAGAAATCTATCTTCAAACTCATCCCAATTTTGAATGCTTCCCTGTGCAAGAGCTTTAAACCATTTTCTAACTTCACCAATAAAACTATGTGCAAACAGTCTTAACTTCACATCTTCATCATCAAATTCTTCTCTTTCAGTAAAATCATTAAATTTGTCTACATGTTCTTCTGTTGTAATTTCTTCATCACTACCCCAAGTAGGGATCCTATCAGCATATTTACTAGGGATTTCATGCAAAATAGTAGGGAGTACAAGTGGTGCATACCTAGCGGGTATAGCCATGATTAAAGGATGAACAGTAGTTTTAGGAATGGCAGAAACAAAAGATGAAGAAATGATATGAGGAGGACTACTTGGATGAACAGTAGTTTTAGGAATGGCAGAAACAGAAGATGAAGAACTGATATGAGGAGGACTACTTGGTTTCTATAAGCCACTAACAATTGAGCTCTAATTTGGAAGGGAAAAACTAGCTTTAGATTTCATCCAGACTTCGAAAGGGTCAAGTTCTTTCAATTTATATAGAGACTCTTTTTCTAATAATAGCTCAGAGGTAACAGCTTCCCAAAATTCTTCTTTGTCTTCTTGTGTTACTAGGACTGAAGTGTTAATTCCTCTCTTTTGCAGGTCTAAGATAATATCAATGAGTTCCGTTTCACTTTCTCATCTAAACAACACTTCATGAATTTTATCATCAATTTTTTTGTCTTGAAGACTTTTTAATATTTCAGAGAGCAAAGAATTTGAATGAGATGGAGTACCTGATATTTCTAAATTTCTTTGACCGCCTCTTAAAAAAGTGTTTGGATTGTCCACAATGGTAGGTGGATTGGGATCGGGATTGCTCCGCGTGTATCTCCTTCTCGAAGCCACCTTTAAACTTTTAAATTGTATGGAGTCACCAAGGTAGATTGTAGGCTCGAAAAACTACTTGAGCTCCTGCTACCTTCAGAAGTTCAACTTCTTGATTTTAGGAATGAGTAATCTTCAACACCCGGTAGACGCACCAAAATGTTATCACAAAATCTGACCCTGATAGGCTGCTAATCAGGTAGACTCTGAGTAACTCTTTCAAACCAATCATTCGATTGAGGCTTAGCCTCCTCACCTTGAGAGGGTTCTCTCAATAGGTTTAAGATTTTTGATTAATGATTAGATGGCTAACTCTAGAAATAAAAATGGAAAAAAATGTATAACTGGTTGAATCAAAGATTTAGCAAACATCTATTGGGCTTTGGATTCAAGATAGTCTTCAACAAAACATCATAATCAGCTAAACATGGAAGTCAAGTGAAATAGTAACATAGTGAATAAACATAGTTTACAAGCATGTGAAGGAAGTTAGAGCATTTTCCAATGAATTATAAGTAACACATGCTAATTCCACTACAAGTAAGTAATTTAACAATGCCATAGAAATATCAAACACATAAACCCCTTGTGAATCTTGAGTAGTAAAATTGATCTCTGTATTAAGTTTGAAAAACACATAGTCTGCTACAATAACACAGCTTCTTTTGCTAACCAAATTGCTAACCTTGAGGAATTCAATCTCATGCTTCATATAGAGTTATTACAACCTTGGATTCTATGATCCATCCTTATGAGAATTCAAATTTTTAGAATTGACACCTATCTACTCATAAAACAAACTTCTTAATTACAAACTGAGAGCTAATTGTCTTATAGGAGTCCTAATACAAATAGGAGTGAAACTCCTAAAACATGTTTCAATAACCTATTCTATGACTTAAATATACTATTTGACAGCTATTAATCCATGTCTTCGACCAATATGATGTCTCCAACATTGTTACAAACCCTGCTAATTCATGACCTAACTGTCCTAAAAACCAGGAGACAAAGTTCCTCCTTTTTAGCCCTTAATCCTTTATGCATATCTTCGAGTAGTTTTGCTGGCATTGATGATTGTTTCATATATGTGACATATGTTAGCAATCCATTAGAAGTTCAGTTTTCCACCTGTGCAAAAAGAGAACCTCGAACAAATGAAGAAGAAGATGAAACATGACTGCGCTATGAAAATAGCCTGTTTTCATAGCGCAACTTCTATATCACTGTAAAATACTTCTTTGAACCATTATTTCTACATCTCTACAATCTAAAACTTCATCTATGATCTTCATATGTCTATCAGCACCATCCAAACTTGAAACTTATCAGACCTTACCTCCAAAATACATATAAAAAGTGCTAAAAGTTCACCTTCAGCAGTTTTGTAGCGCGCTACGAAACTGTTGTGTATGCTCTCTTTCCAACATAGTTTTCAAAAATTTGAAGTTTGGGGATTTTCAAAATTTCATAAGGAGTGATGTGAACACCAAGAACCAAAACAACTTAACTTTATAATATTTTCCTCTTAAAATCCGATCTTCTTTTTAATATCAAAATTGATTTAAGATATATCTTTTACTGCCCTTTTTCATCACCCTGTCTCATTGTTGTTGTAGCCTCTCTTTAGATTTTGTTAATTGTATTTCTAGGTCTTCAACCTATCTCTTCAATCTCTTGTTAGTAGCTCTCAACTAAAGATTCATCATCCTTACAAATCTGGCTTCTTTAATTGCAGGTACAGTCCAAGTAAAGTATTGAGCTTCACTGCTGGCTATTTCTGGTTTGGAAACTTTTTCAACTTCCCATAGAGCCTTTATCCTCTTGAAATTTGTCTTCTCAACAGCATGCCTTCTTGCTTTCTTCCTTAGTCTAGCAATTCCATTATTAGCTACTCTTAACCTTTCTTCCATTTCTTCATAACTGGTTTTTTCTGTTTGAGTGGAAAAAAAAAGGTTTTTGTCACCTTCAGGTATTGGTGATGAAAGGTTTATCAACACTTCCTGAACAATTAAAGCTTCCTCTGTTTTCCCTACCACAATATTGGACTCCTACATATTTTTAGATTGCCTAGTTAAAGGCTTTCTGGGCTTGAACACAAATGTTGTAACCTCATCCTCAAAATCCAATTTCTTAGAAGATTTCATCTTCTTTGACTTTCCTTCATCAAATTTTATAAAATCTGCCTGCACCAAAGGGGATTCTTCAATATCAATGGCTCGTAAAATATCATTTAAATTACCCTTTAAGACTAAACTTTCTTTTGAGATCACTAATTTACCCTTCTCCTTTGCAATTTGACTTCTAGCCAATCTCCTTTGAACGGGTTTGTTAGCTAACTGTTCTTGTGTCATTTCTTTAACTTCAGCTATATTTTTCTTTGTAGATTGAAGAGTCTCAAGAATAACCAATAATTCTTTACTCACTTGCTCTTTCACCTGCTTTCTAGGTTTCATCTTAACAAATCTTTTTGACCTGCTCATTACAGGCTTACTGATTTCTATTGGTGGAGTTTCTTTAGCCTTAGGGTTAGTGCCTATATCTTGATTTTGCACTCCAAAACCACATAAAAACAAAAATGAAGACCATTCTCTATTGATCCTTTTGATTTCATGTAAAACTATCAGTTTAATTAGACCATGATGAAAAAGGGAGATTTCATATCCTTGAGATTTCATTTTCACTTTATCTGCCATCTTAGCTATACTTTGATACAGGAAGAAAGGAAAATCTAAAGAAATCATACTAGTAAAATGCAACAGGAGTTTAAAATGATATGAATATACTTATGATATCTTCCCTCATAGGTAAAACACCTTTGAATGTTGAAGAGAAAGTTGGCATAGATGTCTTTGATGTGGTTCCTTGGAATTGGCTTGGTTAAGTCTATTTCTGGAAACTCTGGCTTCAGAAACACTTTACATGGTTCCATTTCAAATTTGAAGTTTTTGAACCACCTATCTTGCCCCTTAGGAATCTTTGTCACTGAAGCTATGATCTCAGGAGTAATTGGCAACTTTAGGCTTCCAATTTTTGTGTTTGAGCTAATGAAATGTAGAGCAAACTCCTTTGTCACCTAACTGTGTCCTCCCTACAATTTTTTACAAAATTTCCAAGACCCTGTTTTCTTGAAGGCTTCCATTACTAATTTATCTCTGGCTAAGACCTTGGTGCTTTCAGGCACTGTCCTTAAACAATGACCAGACCTGTGGTTTTTCCTTTCTTCGATCATCTTTGACTCTAAATTTCTGTAACAAATCAACCTCGCTTGAATGTCTGTTTATCAACCTAGCTTGATTATGGTGGTCAACCTCGCTTGTTAATGGTAATCAACCTCACTTGAAATATAAATGAGAGAAGCTTTGGTAAGGGATTACCGTAATCTTATCATTCAAAAATGATATGTTTGAGTGTTTGCATGCAAACTACAATAAGAAACCAGCCAACCCTTTCGAATTTGAAATTACCTATCATGATGACCCCTACATTTGAAATTATGGATTTGGATGGTTACATGCTTAAGATTTGACTCCTAGCTTACACCTAATAATGAAAAATTAATGGAATTTGAACAAATTGATGTTTTGACAAGACTGCCTACCAATTTGTGCTTTTGTAGCGTGCATAGTATATTTTTAGGGAAAAGTGCTACAGAAAGAGCAACGTTTTTGTAGCATAAAATAGACCTTTTACACTCTCTGCACTATGAAAACGTGGTTTCGAGGCTAATTTCCAAAAAAAAATTCAACATGGTTTAAAATATGAGTTATAAACAAAATGTGAGACTTCTAAGGCACATAATAAGGTTGTTAAACTTTATTTGGATATGAAAATGAGACTTTTGAGACTCTTAACCTATCACCTACCCATAAAAACATACTTAACACCTATCTAAGACCATGACTAGGAACAATGTAAGCTTTTCAGTTTTAGGGAAAAAAAACTTTTGTGGTGATAACAAATTACATTTTAGACATTCCTTCTACTAAGAATGGAAATGATTGTGCTTTTTTGGTCATCAACAGATTCTCAAAGATGGCCATTATGGTGGCCTACAAGAAGAAAATCACAGTGGAAGGCACTGCTAAATTCTTCTTTGAGCAAGTGTGGGTACACTTTGGGTTCCCAATGTCTATCATATCAAATCATTACAGTAGTTTCCTCAGTATGTTTTGGTCCACTCTCTGTTCGATGTTAAACACCAAGCTCACTAAGTCCACAACTTTCCATCCCCAAACGGATGGCCAAACCGAGGTTGTCAACAGGCCAATCATACACATTCTACACATGTACAATTCAAATCATCCACGCACATGGGATGAGACTCTCCCCTATGTCCAACACATATATAACCATGCTCTCCACAACTCGACTGGCCACAAACCTTTTCAAGTGGGCTTGGGATTCTAGCCACTATGTCCCATTGATGTGGGCATACCATTTGCATCTACTCCAGAAGATTCGGCTCATGTCTAGTCTGAAGTTGACAAGGAAAACATCTTCAATGATAACATCCGTCACATCTGCCAACATGTCCATTACATTCTATAGAAATCTAATGCCAAGTACAAGCAGCGACATGATCAACATTGGGTGCCACACAAGTTTTAGGTGGGCGACAAAGTCTGGTTGCATTTCCTGAAGGAATGCCTTAGCAGAGCCTATCAAAACTGCATTCGACTTTGATATGGTCCTTACATCATTACCAAGGTCGTGGGAGGTAATGCATTTGAGCTCATAATTCCCCCATTCCTTGCCCTACACCCAATGCTCAATGTCGACCACCTTCGACCATACTTCCCAACATTGTTGGACACATCAGATATTGCAGAACAACTCACACCTATAGAGTTAAATACAAACTGCATGGAACAAGCCACAACTGATTGGATCATGGAAATGAAGATCAAGAACACCCGAGAGCAAAGGATCCAACTATATCAAGTTGTCAAAGCAGGTCAACTCCTTCAGCAGGGCAAGTGGTTCACGAGGGACCAAGTTTAGCAGAAGTTTCCTCATCTCATGGGGGAACTCAATGCAATGGGGACCATTTCTTCCTAAGGGGGGAGGAATGATCTAGGTGGATATTGGTGGTCACCCTCCTATTTCACTTGGACCCCCATCATTGTTTCTTTCATTTTTTTAGTTTCCTTAATTTTAGCACAATTTATTATTTTTGGCAGTTATTTCAGATCCTGAACTTTTGGAGGCGTTTTGAGGCCCTGAACGATGGTTTTTGTGAAAACGGAGTCCAACATGGATGGTGGACCATTGTTAGCCACTTGACATTTGTATTCCTCATATAGATCTTTCTAATTATGTATTGTGCTCATCAACATAGATCGTATACCAAAGTTACGACCCCAGGAAGTTGATAAACCAATTTACCCAAACGGGGCCCATAGTTTGGCGCTTCATCTCCTAGGGTTAGGTTTTTGTATGTTTATGTTTTTTCATTATTTCTTAATAATAAATAAGCATTTGAGCCTCATTGTAACATAGTTCAGAGGCATGTAGCTACCACATCTCTTCTCAGAGATAAGCTACGATCTCCCGAGCTAGTCTTATTCACATTCTGTTTGTAAGCATACTTCAGTATTCGTTATTAATGAAATGAAGTGTTATTTCTATTGCATATCTGTATTTATGGTTATATTTGTAATTTTCTGTGTTGCTGTTTAAATTCGGATCAGTGGTATCAGAGCAATCTTCTCTTTCTCTCTTTTTCTTTACATGTCCCTAACGAGGTCGAGATATAAGGAGTTCGAACCTTTGCAAGACCATCCTTGCAAATCCAGATGACCTCCCATGGGGGAAGAAAAGAAATAGGAGGGAGTAGGAGATCCTATCAAAATATTGCTCAAAGAGGCCCTCGAGAAAAAAAGGAACGTGATGATGGATAACTTTGCCCAGATCCTGCAACAATTGCCCACTGACAGTGCATCCACATCTAGCAGTCACTTTGGAGGCGCCATTCCTTTTAAGGTACAAGTAAACTTTGACATTCTTATATTTGAGGGCCAAATATATGCAAACGTTGTAGATAAATGTTTAAATATACTAGAAGGATATTTTTCTGATCATGATTTTTCCAGCCGAGAAAATATTAGTTTTTCTCTTCTCAAAGTTTCCCCCCAAGTCAAGGATTGGTGGGAAACCTATTGTGAGCAAAAGGATGAAAGTACTCCCTCACTATCTCTAGCCGCACCCACTTGGAATTCATTTCATAACTTCATCCAGGATAATTACTACCCTATCAGGAGTTATGAGCATAAATACATAAAGTGGACCACGCTGCAACAGGGAAGGGACCAAGATGTGTCAGAGTTTACCAATGTTTTTTATATGCTTCGCACGATGTTGGGTATCAAGGATTCTAAGAAATATTTGGTACTTAAGTACTATGGCTGCCTACACACATACGTTCAAGATGAGATGGAGTTCCTAGACATCTCCTCCCTCAGCATGGCGTATCAATACGTTGTCAAGATCGAGCAGAAGCTTAAACAGAAGAAGCGAGACTTTGGATCTTAAAATCTGAAGCAAGGGAAAGGTTCCTCCAAACCAAAGAGAAAAGGACAAATCCAAGGTGGGGCAGCCCAGGAAAACCTCCCAAATCCACAAGAAAATAACAACAACACGAAGCCGAAGAAGGACATGGGAAAGTTTTGTGAGTTCCATAAGAGCTCCACTCACAACACAAGTGAGTGTCGGGTCAAGCAGTCACTCATGGATGAGATGAAGGCTTCTGAATCAGATGCATGTTTGAAATCTAAGTCAGAACCCAAAAAGGGGAATGATAAAGGGAAGCATATTATCGATGTGGAGAACACACCATCATTGCCACAATGAAGATCCAAAAGCAGGAACCCAAAGATATAGAGGAGGAAGACTGCCTTCAAAGCCAAGGAGGGCCTTTTTTAATGGCTATTTATGCATTTCGAGTTGACAAATACTCCTGCAACCTTAATGGGGTTTATGGATGACATCTTACAGCCATTCACCAACTCATTTGTAGTGGTATACTTGGCTAACATCCCGATCTTCAGCCAGAGTTGGGAAAATCACCTCCAACGCATTCGACATGTTCTCCAAACACTGTAGCAACACAAGTTGTGTGCCAATTTGGAGAAATGAAATTTTGGCATGACTCGAGTTCAATATCTGGGATACATTATTGATGAAATGGGAGTGCATTTGGATCCAGTTAAGATCCAAGTCATTCGGGATTGTCTAGCCCCAACCACTCTAATAGAGCTCCACAACTTTCTAGCTCTTACAAATTTCTACCATAGGTTCGCGTTGGGTTTCTCTCATATCACTTGGCCCCATAGTCAAGTCACTAGTGCTCATATTACTAGACTTGCAACAACCATTCGCGATCGAGATAGATGCCTCTGACTATGCAATTTGGGAAATCCTCACTCAACAATGGCATCAAGTGGCATATCATAGTGGGACACTTTCAGACACAGTCCATGTTGGCTTGATGGGCCTTGACCCAGGTTCAATGTTAATTACCCAAACAAATCCCTACACTACTGGCCCTTTCAACATCAATCCACAGAGCGTGGACTGAAGTCTCACCCGAAGTAGTATGGGTGGATGCAGGAACCAAGTTTCTGCACCCTGAGATAGTTGTGATGTCATTTTATAACCTAAACCTTCCTTCACACAAACAGATAAGCCTTTTAGGGCTTATCAATGTACTTCTCTTATTCAGCTTCAAAACCTTCGTGAAGGTCTGTGATTGTACTTCGCGAACCCTGAATAGGAAATTCAGACACTTATGTGCCTCTATAATTACTCTTACTTCTCTATCTATCTAGATTAGCTTAATTATTGGTTAACTTCAACATGCATTATGATTATCTTCGCGTAAACAAATATTCTTACTTGCTTTCATATGAAAAAGTAAAGAACATAAATTCGCGCATCAATATAGCATTAAATCATAAACCTAGCATTCAACATAACATAACCGCATACATTCACAAGAAAAGTAAAATAGTCCCTTCACAGATATCTACACAATAATTCTCTTTATTGATGGTTCAGATCTCCAGTACATACTCTATATTCCCTATGCACACAGCTACAGGGGTCCACGCACTCAGCTGTAGAGCCTCTTCCTACACTAAGACTCTCCACTCTTAGCTCTCACAGACCCATTACATAAACCAATTACCCAAAAAATTCCTAAGGACTGAACTGCCTTACACTCTTCTAAGACTCCCTTTTTATACATTCCCATGGTCTGTGGACCAAGCGTGAATCCCATCAAGCTGACACAAGCTATCTAAACTAAGGGAGGAAACCCTTGTTGATTGTTTACATCTTCGCACTTCGCGACCATAAAATGCGGAGACTTTACATTATTTATACAAAACTTGGGCCTTTAGCCGCAAAAATTGGGTTTTTAACCCCAACATTGACCCTAGGAGACTCGTTCCCAACAGGCCCCCAACACAAATCTAGTGACTCGCCCTGAGTCACTTGGCCGATGCGGAGATCTTGTTGTGAAGACATCTTAGCTCCACCTATAGTACTGCAAACTTGGTGGTATATTGTGTCGCCGCTTAGCCTACTCGACCAGTTGCTCCGTCGCTAGTCCTGTACTATCTTCCTATATTTTTTGCAGTGTCACCTACAAACTGGACAATTTTCCTTCAATGGAGACTGTGAGAACATAGGCTTCCTCTACCCAAGGCCCCAATCTGGCCTTTAGTACCACCTCCTTGTGCTAAGCTACGTCCACCTATTCATTTAGTGCCTTCGCTTCCTGCATCTTTTCCAACCTCTGTGTGATGCTAACAATGCGCGGCATCATTTTAACGTCATCGAACCTCTACTGCAACTCCCGTGCCTCAATTTCTAGCCTTTGTAGGTTGGGATCTTCCTACAGACTGGTACTTTGAGCACTTTCTCGAAGAGCGCAATGCAATCCTTCACTACAGTATCAACATCTGCAATAACATCTTTGATAGTGGTCTCGCGCTGCTCTCTGAGTTTTGGCGAAGTCAACGTCTGGGCCCTCAACTCAAGTTCTATAATCTTAAGGTTTAGTTTAAACTAAACCATAGCCAGCTCTGTTCATGCCTCGGGCACACTTGCAGCAAGCTTCCTAATTCTTGTGTTGACTGGTGCATCTTCTGGGATGTTTAGCTCTGGAATAGTCTCACATGCCTTAGCCACCATAGTTGTTGTGTGCTTATTATTTTCTATGACCTTCTTAAGAAGATCAATTACAGATGATTTTTTGACAAACATCTATGCATTGTTCACCTTCTACTCACTTATAACATTCAAGGTGCATTGTTCTCGAGCCCGTAGTTTCACAATCGTACCATCTTGTAGGGAGTGAAGGGCTTCACTTGGAGGCACAACCAAGTTTAACCCGAATTTCTTGAGGATGTTGAAAGTAGTCCTATCACCCTCTGTTTCTACGGTCAATGCGCCATCCGGCAGCACAACAACCTGGGGATCCATTGAATGGACCATCTCTGCTACATCTAAGGTTCTAGGCACCAAACTTCTCAACGACATGTTGCCCCACCCTACAATGATCTGCACCTAAGTAGCCTGGATCTGCAGCTTGCATAGACCCATTTGAATGGAAACCAAGGTCTGTTTCAGCTACTGATCGAACTGTTGTAGTAGTTCCATAGTGGCATCCCTCACTGTATCATGATTGGGTCAAGGGACGATTTGTTGGCCTTGGACTTCTTCCATGGCCCTACCTTCTCCTACTCCCTTGTCTGCTTAACCCAGAATGGAGTAGTCTCTAGGTCTTCTCCTCCCTGTTTTGAGCGCTACTCCTCCTCTTCTGTCTGCGGAGAAGGAGACTTTTGACTCCTATCAGAGTCGTGACCATCCTCTTCCTCCTCCCCTTATGCCTACTTTTTGGCTACGTGCTCTACTTTGCCTTTGTCTTCGGCTTCCTTCCTCTGTCTTTCGGTCAAATACTCCATCTTTAACCTAGCCTCTTCCTTCTTTTTCTTTGCGGCAAACTTACTAGACCCAGTTGATAAGTCTAAGGTCATGCACCACTCTACTAGCCAACTCTCTAGAACCGTGACAATTGCATCATCCATTGCTAGGTATGGAATATCATTCCATTTTTGTGCGGGCTCCTTCCGCGCTCTGATGGAAACGTAGTGGAAGTTTTCCTTGAACTCCACAGATTCAGAAACTTCTCAAAGATATTTGGTGAGAGCCGCGGCTTGTGGTTGATTGGGGTGAAGATGCTTGTTTCCATTAGAATCTAGAATATCTTGTTGGCCTTGACCCTTTAGGGGTCCTTCGTGGCCTAGAGTGATGTGAAATTCATTTCTTCTAGTAGCTCTGGTGCAATTGGAGGAAATTGACTATCCTCTGGTAAGTCCCACGCAACTAGTATAATCGACAATCGCATCCATGCATAGTGGAAGGTCTTGCTTTGGTATTTTGCTTCTCTACAGTTTGTGAGGAACTCATTGTAGATGTAGCATGCCCTGTTAAATTGTACGCCTTCTACACACTAGGCCACGAAAGATACCACCGGTGTTGGCACTTCATATATGTGACACTTCCTCATGATTTTCCTCGCCAAGATCTAGGTTGCTACTTTAACCATGGGGTTGGTTATCCTAGAGATGGAGCAACCGCGTGACTTCTTGGCAAGGTTAAAATTATCTTTCATTCATTTAGTGAGGTCATGCTTACCCGTCTTTCTTCCAAATTCCATGACCTAATTCAAGCCTAAATGTGGGAGAGAAGTGATCCTGTGGATCAAAATGTCATTTATCGATATCGGTTCGCCTAACCACATGCACCCATTGTGCACCAAGCATAACAACTGCTTGATCACTATCAAATTTATGGGCACGCATTTGTAATGCGACACCCATAGTAGGTTCATAAGTCTTGCTTTGTCCACACCTTTTATCCACTATCTCAGCTCCAGCGAGGTCACACCAGAGTCTTTATAGAAGATGTGATGCATGAATGTTTCGGTGGCCAAGTGGGGAAAGAACTATGTATCTACCAAATCCCAATCCTCCAACTTCAAATGGGGGACACGTGCCAGGCGCAGGCCTTCAAAAATGATTTTTTATAGAAGCAATGGCATGAAAATTGTGATTTTGTTCTCATTGATGTCCTTTGGTAACTTCACCTTGCCTCAGTGCAAAGGAACATATTATGGTAGCTTGGAGATAGGGTCTGCCCCTCAACATCAATGTCTTCTTCCCCCATGTCAACATCTTCCATGCCCATATTGACATCTTCTATGTCCTCATCGGGTTCCAGATCTACTACCTTGCCCTTCTCCTGTGTAGTGGGATTTTCTTTCTGCGGGTGCTTTCTAGGCGACGTGCACACTAGCTGTGCCGCTTTTTGCTTATCCTTCTTTGGTTTCAGACCCTCTCTGTTTGGCATAGGCCTTGGCTTGGGTGACCTTGGTGATTTGGGTACTTTTGTAGTTACCTCTACAATCGCTACCTCCATGGAAGCTCCCTCAGCTACCATTGCTTCTCCAACACTTGCAGTCTCCATGGATGCCGACGTAATGCCAGTTAAGAGATCCTGATTTTCCTTTGGAAATTTCTCAAACACTGAACTTGCTACCAAAGCCTTGAAATAGTCGAGGTTCATGTGTGTCTGATAGCTCAATACCTCAATTCTCAAAATTCCAAGTGTTTTATGTTGGTCGAACATCTGTAATTTATAGGAAATTTCAAATTATAATCTGACCATTCCCCACAAAATATGTTCATAGATACCAGAGTGGCAGCAGATTTTTAACGATCTTTCTCTCAAATTTTGACTTAATTGTGCCCCCTACTACATTTAGTTGTTTTTCCACTGTCAAGTCATGAACAGTGACCATAATGGTCACTTTCCGGCTACCCTTCACGGTCTCTCCTTCAATAGCACAGCTCTCCTCGTGCTTCTGTTGACAGTGTGACAACCCTCCATTCTGCACAACACCCTAATCACACAATTCTACAACCCAGGCGATGTAGTTTATAGTTCCCCACCTCCTTTCAGCTTCCTGGAGTGCTAAGACTGTGCTTCCTCCACATAGTCATCTGGTTGGATCCCTAGTGTATGGCTTCAATCAGCTAACATTCACCTTCCCTAGGAATGGCTCTCCATTCAACTTCACCAACTGAACTGCTCCACCATCGGTAATCTCCTTGATGACATAGCTCCCCAGCCGATGCATCCAAAATTTTCCTGGAAATTTATCGAACTTGTTATATGTAATAGCACTAAATCATTTACCTTGAAGGTGCACAGTTTTATGTGCCGATCATGTCATGCCTTTTTGCGCTTCTTTTGAAATTGCTGATGGAATCTAGCCAGAAACCTATCTTCTTCCAGTTTTGTCAGCTACACGAGCCTTTCTTCCATGGCTCCATGATCTACCATTCCTGTGAATACCACTATGAACAGACTAGGTACAATGTATTCCATTGGCATCATAGCTTCAATGCCATAAACTAGCATGAACGGTGTTTGTTGAGTCATCTTCTTACAAGTTGTTTTGTAAGCCCATAGCATCGTGGGTACACACACATCCTAGTCATTTATTTGTGTATTGCAAACCTTTGTCAATGTTTTCTCTAGTATCTTATTAAATGTTGCTATCGTTCCATTGGCATGTGGGTGATATGTCGTACTCTTCTGATGGTACACTTGAAATTCCTCCATCAATGCATTGATCGTTTCATTAAGAAAATGCATAATGTGATCGCTCATTAAAATTTTTAGACAACCAAACCTTGTCAGTACATACTCAAAGATGAATTTTTTAGTTGTTGTGCTTGTATAGTCCTTCACTGGTTGCACCTCTGCCCATCTAGTTAAATACTCAGTCATGGTGATGATGTCCTGCACACCCATCTTTTTTCCTAGAGGCTGAATTGGCCCCACAAATTCAATTGCCTAGTTCTTGAAGGGCTGTAATGATACCTATGGATTCAGAGGCAACTCATCTCTCTACAATGGTTTGCCGATCCTTTGGTATGCATCGCATTCCCTACAATACACTTTTGAATCCTAATGCAGTGTCAGCCACCACAACCCAGTGCATAGAATCTTCTGCAATGTTGCTTTTCTTGCATAATGTCCTCCCGTGACTCCTCCATGAGCCTCAGTGAGGATGTTGTTTCATTCAAATTCTAGCACATAATGTCGCAGTATTTCATGTGATCCCATTTTATACAAGTGCCCTACAATGACATAACAGTTTGTCGCACACACCACCAATTCATTCTTTTGTTGGCTAGTATGTCCTTCTGGAGTCGTTCCCATTGTCAAGAAGTGTATAATATCTTCAAAGTGATTGTTCGTGATGCGCACCGCAAAAAGCTATCCGTCAAGTTGTCCTTCCTCCAAATTAGTAGGATCATCTCTTGTTTCAATGTGCAACAGATGATCTGGTTTAGAATTCAATCATCCTGGTTTCACAATAACTTCAAAATCATATTCTTGAAACAACAACAACCATCTTCATATTACCCCCCCAACACAGGTTTTTTCACTAAGTACTTCAATGCAGAATGGTCTGTATACATTTTAAAGTGTCTGCCTAGCAAGTAGTGCCTGAACTTTTGGAACGCATATACCATAGCCAGACCTTCACATTCTGTTGTTGAATAATTCTTCTTAGATTTAGACAGATTCTTATTTGTGAACTCTATATGATGATCCAATTCTCCCCTCACCGGCCTATGTCAATACTTCTCCGAGCACAATACATGAAGTGTCCACATGCACATGAAATTCCTTCTTCTAATCTGGGAAGACTAGGATCAATGTGGTGACCATTTTCTCTTTTAGCACATCCAATCTCCTCTGGCATTCCTCATTCCAGCAAAATGTGGCATCCTTTTTTAATAGTTTCTCCATTGGCGCATTAATCTGGGCATAGCTTTTGATGAAATTTCTATAGTACCATGTATGCCCCAATGTCGCACGTAGTTGTTTCACATTTCTTGGTGCCTCCAAATTGATTATAATCATGATCTTTGTAGGATCTATCATCAACCCTTGTTTGCATACCACGTGACCCAACAAGATCCCAAAAGGGACACAAAACAAACACTTCTTCAAATTGAGTGTGATCTAGTACTTCTGACATGTATCCAGCATCAAGCGCAGACTCGCTACATGTCACTTTACCAATCCAAACACTCTCCAATCATCAACGTATACCTCCAGAAATTTGTGGATGAAATATTTGAACGCTATGATTACTACAAGTGAGAATATTGTTGGTGCATTCTTTAGCCCAAATGGCATCACAATATACTGGAAGCATCCCCATTTAGTCACGAAGGTTGTCTTACTTCTATCCTCTGATGCAATCTTGATCTGATGGTACCCTGAGAACCCATCAGTAAACGAATATGTTTCTTCGCCGCTAACATTATCCAAAACCTCAGTGGTGAACGGAGTTGGGAAGGGATCATGCACACATGCGTCATTCAAATTCCTGAGATCTACGCATATCCGTATCTTATCCTTCTGTTTTTTGTCCTGAACTACTATTGAGCTTACCCAATCAGACTCTTCTATTGGTTCAATGATGCCTGCTACAAGCATTTTATCCAACTTCAAGCAGACCCTTTATTTATACATCAGATTGACGCGGTAAGGTCATTTCTTAACTAGCTTCGCGTCTGGTTTTTGAGTGATCTTCACGACACCCAAGTCCATTATTATCCCTTTCAAATCTAAAAAATTTGTGGGGAATAGATCCTGATATTCATGGAGTAATTCGGTGACCTTATCTACTGTCGCATCTTGCAGTAGCCCCCAATATTTCCAAACTTCGGCTCTACCTCTGTGCCAATGATCACCTGTCTAGTTTTGAGTGACTCAGTGATGTCTCAATTCTCTAGTTGTGGTCCTTCAACTTTGCAGTGACCTTTAGTATCTGGAATATTAATCTTCCTCGACTCTTAATCTCCTTCTTTCGTTGTCATATTGTAGCACTCTAGTGCATGGCTCAACTGGGTAGTCCAATTAGGTTGAATAAAATCTATAGGATCCTTTAGTATCCTAAAGATCGTTGCCTTGACCTCCTGCAACACTTCATTAATACATGCAAACCCATCCTCAAAGCTAAACATCATCAAAAATCCTTGGTCCAAAACATCCCATTCTTCATTGGTATAACATCCAAGGTATGACAAAACAAATGTACCCACTCTAGTTGAGGCTCCACTCCAACACTTCAGTCCATTTGGCCAAATGGTCTCGTGGTTCATTCCTCCCATCATATTTTTCTATTAGCCACACTTGTGGGTAACCAAACTGCACTCTCATCATTTTTCTGCACAAGCACTAATCATCAAAATTGTCCTTGTGCATGCCCCACCATCTCACAGGCGTAACGTGTAGTGCCTAGTCCAGGGCTTGGAAGCAATGCTTCTCTAGCACTTCTTTCTCGAATACATCCAAAAAGTTATCAACATCAGTTAAACCATCATATTAAGGTAGATTTCTTACCTCTAACAATACACAGTGTAATGACTTGGTCATCATATTATAGCGCAGCGTAGATACTTCATGCAGTCGATTACACTAATGATCCAACTCTTCATCTTAATCTGATGTGCAGGAACTGTCACGGTCCCTTGCAATGCACCCATCTACTATCAGATTCACCCAATCCTGATCTCACACCATTATCTTGTAAATCTGGTCCAAACTGTCATCGCTTTCATAATCACGGATTGGTTCACTATAGCGTGATCCTTCTACAGGGTCCTTGGGCACCACTACGCGGAGAGATTTCTTCTCAAATATCATACTCTGCTTCTTCAAATTGATTACCGCATTCATGTCAGTGGCCCAATTGATCCCAAGGAGTGCGAGGTAGGGATTGTTGTCATCCACAATCTCGATTACCTCAAAATCGGCTAGTGCGCGCGCGCCCTCAATATCAACCGTTACCCCCTGCAACCTTCCCATGGGGATGATTTTTTACTGATTCGCCATCCTTAAGTAAATTGGAGACCACTGTAGTGTAGGTCTCCCCATTCTTTCCCATGTCTTCTTTGGTAAAACATTCACGTCTGACCCCAAATCTAGGATAACTTGATCCATCTCATATTCTTCTATCTGCGCAATGAGCCTCATCTCACTCCCCATCCTCGCCTTATGTCTACCAACATTTCTAACTACACATGGTCTGTCAGTAGCATTTTCTTTCGCATCGCACCTATTGATCAACTCCTGCAGTCCCTTCATAGCCTTACTATCATGTAGCAGCTTCATACAGGTTTCTAAGAAAGTAGTAATCATGGATGGGTCCATTTATTTATCTAGCTTCTCCTGACTTCCTGAGGTAGAGTCCTCAATGAAGCTTTTCTTTGCTTCCATAAGTATTTCTCTTACGTGCTCTAGATCAAACCTGATCACTTTTTTTCGTGCTTTGTGTTCCAACTCACCTTTCTCAGGCCACTTCCCCTTACCTTCACCAATGATCACTCCTCTCCGCAGCACAATATTTACCTTAGGATCTTTGTCGTGAGGCTCAGCCCTCATCATTTGCAGGTTCTCAGTTGGCTACTGAGGCTATGCCCCCTTTTCATGTATCTTAGCTAACAATATAGGGTAAGCCTCTGTCACATGATCAAACTAAGTATGATAGTGGCATGACAGATGCGTTGAATTTGGGCAGTCTCACATGTAGTTTCCTGGTCCCCCATAGTTGTAGCAAATGACCTGCCCTTGACCTCTACTAGGTCCTCCTCCACCTTGGCCTCGTCCATGCCCCTGACACTCACCTCGCACTCCCCTAGTACCTTGGTTCGAAGGCTGTGTTTCTTCATGCACCCTATATGCAGGCATCCTATCCATCATTAATTCATAACTACGGCAATTACACTCATCATGACCTACCGATTGATAGAAGTTACAAAAGAGCTATTGTGGTGTCTATACGAATCTCTCCAGCAAATGGAAATTGTCAATTGCATGCTTTCCAGCTACCTAAGAGATAACACACCATAGTGCAGGCCCTGTACTTGGCCCTGCTGGAGCTTCCAGCCTCAGAGGCATTGGTCCCCCTATTGCAACATAATTTTCAAAAACTGGACAGTGATCTTTGTCATTCCCCTAACTTTTGCACTTCAGGTACCAAACTTCTTCATGCACCTTGGGTTGAGTTGTGCTATCTTTCTTTAGACTCTGCATTTCTAGGAAAAGGTTCTACAACTACACATGAATCTGTTGAACCCCCAAATTAGCATCTTGCATCGATGTCTCATGCAATCTCATTTCAATTTACAGAGCTTCCACCTAGGTCCCAATCTTTTGTTGTGATAGTGCAACCCTTAGATGGGGCAAGAGTGAAGCCACAAACCATTCACGGTGCTTCCCATCAGTCAGATTCATGTTAACTTCATGGATTGTACACTTCAATCTCTGATCTAGATCCTAGGGTGTCTCACCAGGCTTCATCATGATCTCTTTGAATCCTACAATTTATTGCACTTCAGACTTAGGTCTACTGAATTCCTTATTCAGTGCAGTCTGGATATCTTCTAACATGGACGTCGAGTTACCAGTGCAGTATTTAATGTACCAAGTTAGCGCATGATCCTACAAAGCACTGACCAACGTTGCTTTCTTCATTTGATCATCTATTATACCTTGAGCTTCCCATAGAGCCTTCACGATGAACCAAAACTAGTTAGGATCTTCATTTCCCACACCCTTGAACACAGCTAGCATTACTCAGTTCACTATATTGAATGGTGGTGGAGGTGGCGGTGGTGTAGGCGAAGGTGTATGCAGTGGAGGTGAAGATGGAGGCAGTGTGGGTGGATGGGGTATTCACGGGAACCCTTGCTTTATCAACTGAACAACACTCTGTGGAGATGCCTGTGCTGCTTCCTCATCATCACCCAGAGGAGGTTCAATTAGCGGGCTATATTCAAGGTCGGTTTTCCCCTTGCATCTGAATGTCCTTCCACTTTGCCTAACCCCAAACATCAAGGTAGCTGTATAACCCACTTTTCACATAAGAGCATCTTAATATAGGTATTTGACGATTTTAAATACTTACCTCACAGCCCCTTGAAGAAGCGATGCTCTTCTTCGTTGTAATTGACCAAGGTGTCGACCATGAACTCTGTCACAAATCCTCTTATGATACAATCGAGCCAATGATCGACAACACGTGTGATCATATCTTTAGAGTCTTCTAATCTCCGCACTAACTCCAGGGTCTAGACTATTGGACCATCAAGCTTCCACCTTCCTTGGTCGTCTGCCAATTTCGCGATCCACTCGTACAACTTGTCCAGGAAGGAAAAAAAGAAGATCTCATGTATATCTATGTATAGGTATCTGTCCAGCCAATATACTTTCATCAATCATGGATTCTTGTTTTCTTGCACCGCGAATTTGTGGATATTTCTATCCAACCAATCTTTGATCTCCTTAGTTGGATTTCAGTGATGAAACATCACACATCTCATTATACAGATCCTTGTCCCGGCAATGGAACCATTTGTTGGCTTGATGGGCCCTGACCCAGGTTCATCGTTAATTAGCCAAGCAAATCCCTACACCACTGGCCCTTTCAGCATTAATCCATGGAGGATGGACTGAAGTCTCACTTGAAGTAGTATGGGGGGATACAAGAACTGAGTTTTCGCACTCTGAGATAGTTGTGATGTCATTTTATAGCCTAACCCTTCCTTCAAGTAGACCAATAATCGTTTTAGGGCTTATCAATGTACTTCTCTTATTCGGCTTTAAAACCTTCACGAAGGTATGCGATCATCGTTCGCATTCCCTGAATAGGCAATTCAGATGCTGACATGTCTGTAATTACTCTTACTTCTATGTCTATCTAGATTAGCTTAAGTATTGGTTAAATTCAACATGCATTATGATTATCTTCACGTAAACAGATATTCTTACTTGCATTCATATGACAAAGTAAAGCACATAAATTTGTGCACCAATATAGCATTAAATCATAAACCTAGCATTCAACGTAACATAACTGCATACATTCATAACAAAAGTAAAATAGCTCATACACAAATATCTCCAAAATAATTATTTTTATTGATGGTTCAGATCTCTATGATATACTTTATCTTCCCTGTGCACACAGCTACAGGGGTCTGCAAACTCAGCTGCAAACTTCTACCCTAGGCCTCTGCACACTCAGCTACATAGCCTCTTCCTACGCTAAGACTCTTTGCTCTTAGGTCTCCTAGGCCCATTCCATCAACCAATTACCCAAAAACTTCCTAAGAACTAAACTGCCTTAGACTCTTCTAAGACTCCGTTTTTATACATTCCCATGGTTCATGGACCAAGGGTGAATCTCATCAAGCCGACACAAGCTATATAAACTATGGGCAGAAACCCTTTTTGATTGTTTACATCTTCGCACTCCGCAACCACAAAATATAGAGACTTTACATTCTTTATACAAAACTTGGGCCTTTAGCCACAAAACTTGGGTTTTTAACCCCAACATTGACCCTAGGGGACTCGTTCCCAATAGTATATAAGTATCCAACTTATGACAAAGAGATGTATCCCATTGTGAAAGCCTAGCAGAATGGAAGCATTACCTTTTAGGGAAGGAAAGGTCGTCTATATAGATCACCAACCCCTATAGTTCATACACACACAAGGGAAGTTGCAGAATGATCACCATCAAAAGTGGTCCACATACCTGTAACAGTTCCATTTGAATATCAAGTATAAGAAGGGAAACACCAATAATGTTGCAGACTACCTCAGCCGACCACCGATCATAGAATTAACCACCATGCTCAACTCTTGTCGGCACGAGACTTTTGATTGGCCACTTCTCTACAAAAGTAACCCAGAATTTGGCCACACATACCAAACTCTCTTGAAGGGTCAGCAAGTTCCATATTTTCAACTCCCGCATGAATTATTATGCCACCTGGGACACCTTTGTGTTCCTTCAAAAGAGTGTGCAAAGATGTTTTGGGAAGCGCTCTACATTCGGGTTGTTGGATAGTTTGGGACTAAGAAAATAGTGGCAGTACTATAGAAGTATTTCCATTGGTTGAATCTTCTAAACAATGTCAAGAAGTACATCAAATCCAACACTACCTGCACCATTTCCTAACCGACCATAAATAAGAAAGGGCTTTGTACACCGCTACCTACCCCTAGTCGACCTTAGGAATCCATCGTGATCAATTTCATGTTGGCAATTCCTTCTACTAACCATGGAAATGACTGTGTTTTTGTGGTCGTCAATAGATTCTCGAAGATGGGAATTATGGTAGTGTGCAAGAAGAATATCACAGCAGAAGCCACTGCTAAACTCTTCCTTAAACGAGTGTGGGTACACTTTAGGATCCCACATTATATCATCTCAGATTGGGATAATAGGTTCCTCAGTACATTTTATTCCAATCTTTGGTCTGTGTTTAACACCAAGCTCACTAAGTCCACATCTTTCCATCCCCAAACTAATGGCCAGACAGAGGTTGTCAATAGGATGATCGTACACATTCTCTACATGTACAACTCAAAGAATCCACGTACATGGGATGAGAGCCTCCCCTATGTCCAACACAACTATAACTGGGCTCTCCACAACTTGAACGTTCACAACCCATTTCAGGTGTGCTTAGGATTCAAACCACTATGCCCCATTGATGTAACCATACCATCTGCAGCTACTCTGGCAGATTCAGCTCATGTCCAGCCCGAAGCTAACAAGGAAAACAAATTCATTAAGCACATCCAACACATCTGCCAGCACGTCCAGGACATTCTGGAGAAATCAAATGCCAAGTAGAAGAAGCGACATGATCAACATTGGATGCCACACAAGTTTCAGGTGGGAGACAAATTCTGGTTGTATTTGCAAAAGGAAAGCCTTACGAGAGCCTATTGAAAACTTAGACCACTATGATATAGTCCTTACACCATTTCCAAGGCCATGGGAGACAATGAAGTTTAGCTCATCATTCCCCCATTCCTTGGTATGCACCTAGTGTTCAATGTGGACTGCCTTCAACCATACTTCCCACCATTGTTGGACACATCAGACATTGTAGAATAGCTCACACTTATAGAGTTAAATCCCGACTGCATGGAACAAGCCACAACTGATCAGATCATGGACATGCAGATAAATAAAACCTGATAGAAAAGGATCCAACTATATCATGTTTTCAAAGTAGTCCAACTCCTTTACCAAGGCAAGTGGCTCACAGGGGACCAAGTCCAGCAGAAGTTTCTCATCTCAGGGAGGAACTCAATGCAATGGGGACCATTGCTTCCTAAGGGGCAAAGAATGGTCTAGGTGGATATTGGTGGCCACCCACCTATTCCACTTGGACCCCCACCATTATTTCTTTAAGTTTTTTAGTTTCCTTATTTGTAGCACAATTTATTGTTTTTGATATTTTTTTGATGTCCTGAACTTCTGAAGTCATTTTGATGCCCTAAATGATGTTTTTTGGGAACGCAGGAGCCAAAATAGAGCCTGGATTGATTGATCCAAGTGGATATTGGTTTCCATCCGCCAAGTCCCCTTGGACCCCCACCATTGTTTATTTCAGTTTTTCATTTTCCTTAATTGTAGTATAGTTTACTATTTTTAGCAGTGTTTTGGGCCCTAAACTTCCGGAGCTATTTTGTGGCCCTAAATGAAGTTTTTTGGGAAAACTGGGAGCAACATGGGTCCTTGGTTGGATGATGCCCTTTCCAAAGTTGTATTTCTTGGATAAATCTTTCTAACGAGATATTGTGCATGTCAAACGGAGATTGTATGCCAAAGTTACGACCCCGACAAGTTGATGTACAATTTACCCAAATGGGGCCCACAATTTGGTGTTTCATCCTGTGGGGTTAGATTTTTAGACATGGAAAATTTTAGGGGCGAATGTTCGCCCTTTGGGGAAATTAAGGGGTTTTAAATTTTTAGTTGGCAAATATTTTGTATCATAGTACATTTTTACAAATCACCTCAAATAGCCCACCTTATTTTAAGGGAGAGGGTAAAAATAGGTAAATTTAGCCCTTGAAATTAGGAGTTACAACTTTCCATTCACCCTAATTTTCAAGAATAGGTTTTATTTAAGTGAATCCTATGGGCCAAATACTATATTTATAAAAGAGGTATGGTAAATTAATAAAAATATAAATAAATGAGAGGTTTATGGTAAATAAATAAAGACTTTTTTTATATTTTACTCCATAAGTCCCCTTATATAATGTAATGTGAAGGTGTAAACAATAAAATATAAGTAAAGTGGAGGTATGGTAAAAATAAATATAAATAAACTAGATGTATGGTAAATAAATAAAATCTTTTTATATTAGTCCATAACCCTCATTCTATTTATGAAGGCTCAAAAAGGAGGTTTATTTTAAGTGAATCCATGGGCCAAATACCATGATTTGTAAAAGAGGTATGGTAAAATTAAAAAAAATGTAAATAAACGAGAGTTATGGGTAACAATAAACATTTTTTTAATATTTCTCCATAAGTCACCTATTATTTTACGAACATGCAAAAATAGTTGTTTATTTTAGGTTTAAACCTATGGGCAAATACTAGGGGCATACCAATGACTAGATTATTATTAATACATGCAAAGAAACATTATTTAACCTAATATTATTAATAAAAATAAAAATGGCACATGGTATTGACCCATGGTATTCACCTGGAATGTAGCCTATTTAAATGGGGGAATTAAACCAGCATAGATCCATCTTTACTATGGATCTACTAACCCTCGAGAGGTATCAAATATCCTAATATGGAAACTAGCATAGGGTTAAAAAATATTTGATCCCTCTCGAGGCTTGGTGGATCAAGAGTAAAAATGGATGTTGTAACTTAATGTATGCTAAACATTTTAGCTTGGTTAAAATAAAAAATAAATAAAAATCAACTATTAATTTATTAATTTTTATAAATTACTAATAGTAATTTTTAAGCTCCAGGTTTATGATAACGCATGGTATTGACCCATGGTAATACCAGGGTATTCATGTAGGGTATTCATGTGAGCATAGACTATTGAGGGGAAATTCTATCATCTTAAAACCATCTTAATTCTGGGTCTACCAAGTGCTCAGAGGGATAAATAGATTTCATCCCCCTAAGAGTGGTAGATGTGGAGTTAAGATGGATATAGGTTGGTTTTTATGATAATGAAGATATTAAATAGACTTAGGAAATTATATTGTAAAAACATCTTAAGGTGAATGGTTAAAGTATAGACATTGGACAAGTATATTTGTATACTTCTGTTTTAAACTGAAACAAATCCAGGGCTAAAAGGAATGGAATGATTGCACTAGTCATCCTTCTATAACTTTCCAACATACGCTGGAGTAAACAGATTGTAATTTGTGTAATTTTTCTAACTGCAAATAGGAACATACTTGTGTATTTTTACAAGGTCCCTAGAAGTGATGAATTTGAATTTTTCTTGGTTTTATATATAGTATTAGGTTTTTTCTCATACTTTTTGTGAATGACAAGGGTGAATTTTATCCTACACCCACAAGGTTATCGATATGTAATTTCGGTAATTTTGATTTCAAAAGATATTTTAAAGAAATGCAATGATTTCATTTGTGTATTCAATAAACACAATATTCTAATGGAATTTTGCATTTGTGGTTTACCTATACAGATTCCATGGAGAAGTATTAGTGGTATGACATCAATTGTCCTCAAGCAGAGGCTTTAGTTTTATTCTTTTCTGGAAGCAAATACGTTCTTCCGACATTTTTGAGTTTCATGAAAAATTTGAAAGTCCTAATAGTATTCAATTATGGGTTCAAGAGAGACATAGTATTCAATTATGGGTTAAAGAGATCCATACTAAATGATCTATCAGCCTTATCTTCACTTAGTTTAAGACTATTCACTTGGAGAGGCTGCATGTGCCCCCACTTCAAGAGCATATTAAAGTCATGTAGAACTTAGAGAAGCTATCTTTAAGCTTTTAGTGAAGATTGGAAAAATCTCTGGGTTCAATAACACCCATTCGAGCATTAAGCTTCCAATAATGCTAGATTTTAACCTGAAGCAATTTCGTGATTTGGAGGAGATGCCCCCTCGTATTTGTGACACATCTTCAGTTGTCAATTGGACTATTACTAACTGTCATTTCCTTTGAAAGTTACCTAATGACTTGGGGAACCTCAACTCTTTAAGAATGTTAAGAAAGGAAAGAAAGTACATTATGCTAAGTTCTCTTATGCTTTTCAACTTTTTCTTGGATATCTGCAACGTTTCAGGTAGGAAAGTACATTCTGTTAAAGAAAATTTGTCTTGATAGAAAAGCCCAATTTCAAATTCTAATGCTTTCAAAAAACATTGTATAACTGTAATGTTTCTAAAAGGAAAGCATATTTTTTCAATTTAAGTATCATGATCCCATATTCCAACTTAATTTCAGTAACCCATTAGGCTTTGTAGCTTTGAATACATCCATGTCTTTTGATAAGATCCTCTTCCAAATTAGAACGCAGTTTTCTTTTGGCAATAACCACATACAATGTCTTGATTTTGTTATTGAGAAAACAGAGGTTGTGAAACAAGCCTGTGCCATAAAAGGACTTGATTCATTGATTATGTATCAATTATGGCTCTTGATGTAACAATGTCTTGATTTTGTTGCTTGAAAATAGAGGTTATGCTTTATTATTTCACAGAATTTCTTACAATCTTTCCATAAGTATTGATTTGTAATGTCAAACACTAAGGGATGATAGTAATGACAAAGGAAATATTCCATGGTTTGAAGTTCCCCTCTTGCTAAATATTTAAATATATCACCACAATTTAACTGTTAGTTAAAGGAATTGTATTTGATTTGTAAACAATTCATTGCTTGATTTATAGATTTTGATTTTTTCCCCTTTTTATTTTTTTCTTAGATTTGGTATGAGATATCTTCCAAGATTTGGTTTCCCTAATTTCCCCACCATAGCTACAAGGTTCATATGCTATCATTAAATATTCTCAAAACATTACAACTCTTCTAGTAAGTGTGCTTTGAAACATTGTTGTTGCTTTTCCATGGTGTTAATGCAAATAAGCACTGGAACTAGTGTCATTATTTAGATTAAGTGTCGAAATCTAGGTGGTCCTGTAATGATGGAGTGATTGTTTTCTAGCTACTAAGGCCATATGCATTTTTATCTCTTATGTTGTCCTGAGATTTCAAATTCAGAATAAGAATTGAGGTCTCGTTTACACTGTAGATTGCAGTCAGTTTCTTGAACATAATATATAGTATATTATCTTTTACTAATCAACTGTGGATGTGATCCCTCGCAGGAAAGGAAATTCAAAGTGACTTTGATTTCACATTGATTTGTCAAAACATCCACACAGGAAAGGAGATTCAAAGTGACACTGATTTCACACTGATTTGTCAAATGGAGGCAAGAGAAAAGGAAACTTTGTATTCAACAACGCTATTAATTTCATATGTACATGCACAGACATATTAATAGAAAATACTGAAGAGTTGCCTAAGTAATATTTTCCATTCCTCTATATTCTTTACAACTTGTAAATAAATAACTCAGAACAATTCTTTACAATACTCGTTATTCTTTATTAATCAGTGGTTAAGATTTTGATATTGAACTAGCTAAGATTTTTCTTCCTTCTACGAAATTGTGTCTTCTATAATGCTTCTTTTCCATTCACTATGTATAGCATATAAAGTGTGTCTAATGGAGTAGGAATATTGGAAAGTCTTGTGATCCTTGAACTATGTTACAAGGCAGGAACCCAACGGGGCAGGGTAGGTGCATCCCCACAAAGGGGTCACAAATACCAAAGTTGGTATTGGTTGGTTCCTTGAGCTAGAAAATTTCCTTTACCCTTGTATTAACAATGAATCTGGAGAGGATTCTAATATTATCTTTATAATATTTATATCAGTTAAGATTTATGAATAAAATTCATTAGACATGAGCTAGGATGTCCTTGCAAGGTGGTTGTTGATTATTGGAAGCTATGATGACCATTATGTCAGGCCAGTTGGTCACACTCCCTTTATCATGAGCATGATTGTGATCAAGATGGAAGACTTCATAGTCTAGATTGATTGTTTAGTAGTGATAGTTAGTGGGCTCATTCACAAAAGCTTCTATTTCACTAATCCTTTTTATAGAGTTGTCAGATTCAATTTCCAAAGGTTTTATTTACACTATAGAGTTGAGTTCTGAGAGAGTTGTGATTCACAGTGTTAAGTATAGCAGCTATCACTTGAATGAAGACAAGCATAGTAGAGGTATCAGACTCTGTTATAAGCTTACCTGCATATTATAAGGGACTTGGTTGGCTTTTTTATAATTTTATAAATAAGTTCCATGTCGTGGAAATGTGAAAAAAAAATAATGATATTCCCACCATGTGGCTCTTGTCATATATGGTTTTATACTTTTTCAAAAAATTCTCTAAGAGTTCACAATGCTAAGATTCACTAGGAATTTACAAAGTTTTATTATTTAATGAAAGACTCGCCAAGATCTTACAAGATTTTATAATTGAATAAAATATTCACCATGCCTGGTGAGAGATTCACCAAAAAATTATATATACATATTATATTATTGATAAAATAACCTTCCATTTTTCCTATATACCATGGAGATTCGCCCATTTATTATACATATAAATTTAGGGGGGGTTCTTAAAATTTTCCCTGTTTTTAGATGTTTATAGTTTTCAATTGTTACTTAATAATAAATACACCTTCAAGCCTCATTTTAACATAGTTCAGAGGCATGTAGCTGCCACATCTCTTCTCAGAGATAAGCTACCATCGCCCTAGCTGGTTTATTTCCATTTTTGTTTGTAAGCATATTTCAGTATTTTACATTAATGAAATGAAGCATTATTTCCATTGCATCTCTGTGTTTATGGTTATCTCTGTAATTCGTTGCATCCCTATTTAAATCCAGATCAGTGGTATCAAAGACGGTCTGTTTTTCTTTGCATGTCCCCAACGAGGTCGAGATATAAGGAGTTAGGGCTTGAACTAGTCGAACCTTTGCAAGACTAACCTTGCAAATCTCGATGGCCTCCCATGGCGGATGAAAACAAAGATGAGGGGGAAAGAGATCCTATCAAAATATTGCTCAAAGAAGCCCTCGAGTGACAAAGGAATGTGATGATGGATAGCTTTTACCAAAACCTTCAGCGGTGACCTAGGTGTGACGCATCAGCTTCCAACAACTACTCTTGAAATGCAACACTGTTTAAGGTACAAGTAAATTCTAAATCCCCATATTCAAGGGTTAGATAGATGTAGATGTCGTCAATAAATGGTTAAATCTTCTAGAGGGTTATTTTTTGGTTCATGATTTTTCCAGTCGAGAAAAGATTATTTTCACTCTTCTCAAAGCAGCCCCCCACGTCAAGGACTGGTGGGAAACCTACTGCGAGCATATGGATGAAAGTACATGCTCACTATTTTCAACCGCACCCACTTGGAATTAATTCTGAGATGCCATCAAGGAGCAGTACTACCCTGTCGGAAGCTATGAGGATCAATACATAAAGTGGACCATGCTACGGCAGGGAAGGGACCAAGACGTGCCAGAGATTACCAATATTTTCCATACCCTTCGCACAAAGTTGGGTATCAAGAATTCGGAGCAGCATTTGGTACTCGAATACCGCGGCTGCCTGCACAAGTACATCTAGGAAGAAATTGAATTCCTAAACTTCTCCTTGCTCATCACGTTATACCGATATGTTGTCAAGGTCGAGAAAAATTTTAAACAGAAGAAGTGAGACTTTGGATCTATGAATTCAAAGCAAGGGAAAGGTGCCCCCAAACTACAGAGCAAAGGACAAAGTCAAGGCAGGGTGGCCCAAGACAACTCGCCAAAGATGCAAGCAAGGAACAACGCCACGAAGTCGAAAAAGGAAACGGGAAAGTTTTGTGAGTTCCATAAGAGCTCCACTCACATCACAAGTGAGTGTCGGGCCAATCTGTCACTGGTGGCCGAGATAAAGGTTTCAAAATCAGATGCATGTTTCGACTTTGAGTCAGAACCTGACAAGGGGAATGACAAAGGGAAGTAGATTATTGATGTGGAGCCCAACACCACCGTTGCCACCATGAAGATCCAGAAGGAGGAACCTGAATTTCCATAGGAGGAGGAGTGTCTCTTCCACTCCTAGATGTGGGTAAAGGGCTCCCCACTACAGTTCATTGTCGACAGCAGGAGCCAAAAGAACCTCATTTTGGTAGAGGTTGTGAAGTAGCTGGGCTTACCAACCACAACACATCCACACTGTACACCATCGAGTGGCTTCACCAAGGATGGGATCATTGTGTGAGCCAGCAGTCGCCTTCCATACAACATCAAGCCCTTCACGGATGAGGTATTGTGTGACATTGCTCCAGTTGAAGTTTGTGATGTATTATTAGGACAACCATTCTTGTGGAAGCGACATGTTATGTATGAATCAAGTCCCTGTGTTGTTATTGTTACTTTGGGAAATACATTATACAGGATACCGGAGGTAGTACCACCTATCGCCATCTCTTTGGTTACTACAAAACAATGCATTAAGCTCATTTCCAAAACTGGGAAATTAGTTTTCTTGATGATACACCCTCAAGGAAAGAAGAAGACGGCGGCCATGACATCTAGATAGGGCCCCTTCGCATGACAACTACATATGGACAAGGTTGTGGATGAGTACAAGGACATCTTCACTTCCCTTGGATGGGTTCCTCTACACTGTCAGGTTAAGCACTCCATCGATCTAACCCCAGGTGCACCGCTGCACAATGGACCAATCTATCGATGATCTGTTCTAGAGAATGAGGAAATCAGCAGGTAGATTCAGAAGTTGCAACAAAAAGGTCACATCCATCCAAGTTCATCGCCTTGTGGGATCTCGATCGTGTTGGTACAGATGAAGGATGGCACTTGGAGACTCTGTATTGACTATCAGGTGCTGAACAAGATTACTGTCCATAATAGATACCTAATCCCATGGATTGATGACCTCCTGGACCAACTGAAGGTGGAAAAATATTTCAGCAAGATTGATCTGAAGTCAAGATATCACTAGGTACAAATTGAACTCTTCAATGTGTGGAAGACTGCCTTCAAAGCCAAGGAGGGCCTTTTTGAATGGTTGGTTCTGCCTTTCAGATTGACGAATGCTCCTACAACCTTCATGAGGCTAATGGATGACAAATTGCGGCCATTCACTAACTCGTTTGTAGTGGTATACTTGGATGACATCCTCATCTTCAGCCAAAGTTGGGAAGAGCACCTCCACCACATCAGATAGGTTCTCCAAACACTGCGTAACACAAGTTATGTGCCAATTTGGAGAAATGCACTTTTGGCATGGCCCAGGTTCAGTATCTGGGATATATTATTAATGAATAGGGGGTACATGTGGATCCAATCAAGATCCAAGTCATTCAAGATTGGCCTTCCTTCCACTAAGCATGGAAATGACTGTGTTTTTGTGGTCATTGACAGGTTCTCAAATATGGCCATTATGGCAGCCTACAAGAAGAATATCACAGTAGAAGCCACTGCTAAACTCTTCTTTGAATGATTGTGGGTACACTTTGTGGATCCCACAGTCTATCATATTAGATTAGGATAGCAAGTTCCTTTGTACATTTTGGTCTAGTCTCTAGTCAATGCTGGACACCAAACTCACTAAGTCCACAGCCTTCCATCCTCAAACTGATGGCCAGACAGAGGTTGTCAACAGGATGATTGTACACATTCTACACATGTACAACTCAAAGAAGCCATGCACATGGGATGAGAGCCCCCCCTATGCTCAGCACAGCTACAACCCGGCTCTCCACAGCTCGACTGGCCACAACCCTTTTTAGGTGGGCTTGGGATTCTAGCCACTATGTCCCATTGATGTGGCCATACCATTTGCAGCTACTCACGCAAATTCAACTCATGTCTAGTTTGAAACAAATAAGGCAAACAACTTTATTGAGCACATCCAAAATATTCACCAGCAGGTCCATGACATTCTAAAGAAATCAAGTGCCAAGTACAAGCAATGACATGATCAATATCGGTTGCCACACAAGTTTCAGGTGGGTGATAAAGTCTGGTTGCATTTGCAAAAGGAACACCTTATCAGAGCCTATCAGAAACTCAGACCACTTCGATATGGTCCTTACACCATTACCAAGGCTATGGGAAACAATGCATTTGAGCTCAACAATCCCCCATTCCTAGGCCTGCACCTAGTGTTCAATGTGGACAGCCTTTGGCCATACTTTCCACTATTACTAGACACATCCGACATTGTACAACAACTCACACCCACAGAGTTAAATCCAGATTGCATGGAACAAGCTGCAACTGATCAACTCATGGACACACAATCAAGCACACTCGCCACCAGAATATCCAACTATATTGAGTTGTCAAAGCAAGCTAACTCCTTCACCAGGGCAAGTGGCTCACTAGGAACCAAGTTCAATAGAAGTTTCCTCATCTCATGGAGGAAGTCAAAGCAATGGGGACCATTGCTTCCTAAGGAGGGGGCAATGATCCAAGTGGATATTGGTGGCCATCCACCAAGTCCACTTGGACCCCCACCATTGTTTCTTTCAACTATACAGTTTCCTTAATTGTAGCACAGTTTACTTATTTTAGCAGTTTTTCAGGTCCTGAACCTCCGGAGCTGTCTTTAGGCCCTAAACGACATTTTTTGGGAAAATTGGGAGCAACATGGGTCCATGGACTGATGTTTCTCTTCCCAAAGTTGTAGTTCTTGGATAGATATTTCTAACAAGATATTATGCGTGTCAAATGGAGATTGTATGCCAAAGTTACGACCCCAGGAAGTTGATGTAACAATTTACCCAAATGGGGCCCACAGTTTGGCGTTTCATCTTCTAGGGTTAAGGTTTTGGATGTTTAGGGTTTTCCATTGTTTCTCAATAATAAATAGGCCTTTGAGCCTCATTGTAACATAGTTCAGAGGCATGTAGCCACCACATTTCTTCTCAGAGATAAGCTACCATTGCCCTAGCTAGTTTATTTCCATTTCTATTTGTAAGCATATTTCATTATTTTACATTAATGAACTGAAGTATTATTTATGCTGCATCTCTATGTTTATGGTTATCTCTATAATTTGTTGCATTGTTGTTTAAATTTGGATCATTGATGTTGGTCAGTTGAAAGTTGTAGTCATGTTGGGTAGCGGATCGCCCGCGTAATGGTGTTGGGGCTTAAAGCCCACAAGTTTGGGTAATGGTATTGTAAAGGCTCCACGAAGTGTGCAAAGCGTGAATTGTAATAAGTCAATTCAAAGTGTAGTCCACCCTAAAATATTGTAATTTAATCTAGAAGGTGTCGGCCTACCCATGGTCCGCGGACCATGGGAATGTATAAATAGAGTGAGTCTCTAAGTGTAGAAGGTAGGTTTTGTTCAGATCTTAAGTGTATGGGTTTCTGAAAGTAATATTCACTCTGAGTCTGTAAGTTTGAGCCACGGGTCGTTGTAGTAGAAGAGGCTCTGCAGCTGTGTGTGCATAGGCCTAGTAGAGTCCACAGCTGTGTGCGTGGACCCCTGTAGCTGTGTGTGCAAGGTAGGAAGTGGATTGTAACTAGAAAAAGCATTAAAAAAGATAAGTTGGTTTTGGAATATCGAATATCTATTGTTCTGTTCTTGTTTGTGCATTTGTTTATACTTTATGATTGCACACATGTCTATTTATGTGAATGGTAAAGGAAATCATTGGGCCCACTTAATTTAATTCAAGATCTATAATACTAATAATCACTGTAAATGGTAAGGAACAGTCGTGCTCGTCATCCAAGCCATGAAAAGGTAGTTGCACTAAATAGGAAGCTACACGGAAGTAGCCCTCTACGTACGACTAGTTCATGAACTTTCCAGACTTCATCAAGACATCCCTAGGGTGCGAAAAACTGGTTCCAGCAACCTCCCATACTACCTCGGGTGAGACCTCAGTCCGCGTCCCATGGACTGTTGCCAAAAGGGCCAGTAGTTTCAGAATTTGTTTGGCTAAAACACTTCTGAACTTGGGTCAGGCCCCAATAAGCCAACAAGTCCTCAAATAGATCTTTCTAACAAGGTATTGTGTGCATCAAACAGAGATCATATGCCAAAGTTACGACCCCGGGATGTTGATGTACCAATTTACCCAAACGGGGCCCATAGTTTGGCGCTTCATCTCCTAGGGTTAGGTTTTTCGATTTTTATGGTTTTGTTTCTCAATAATAAATAGGCCTTTGAGCCTCATTGTAACATAGTTCATAGGCATGTAGCCGTCACATCTCTTCTCAGACATAAGATACCATCGCCTAAGCTAGTCTTATTCCCATTTTGTTTGTAAGCATACTTCAGTATTTGATATTAATGAAATGAAGTGTTATTTTTGTTGCATTTCTATATTTATGGTTATATCTATAATTTTTTGTGTTCCTATTTAAATTTTGATCATCTACACATTTTGTTATTCCAGAATCGTCCAAACAGGCCATAGTGTTGGAGCCTAATTCTTTGATACCACTTATAACATGTCTACCCACACAAATTAAAAGAAAAAGCTTTTTTAGATTTAACTATCTTTAATACCATAGAAAAAAGATTCACCGGATACAAATATTACACATTCACTTGCTACATCAGCTTTTAATAATAAGAAAATATTATCTCACAGTGAAAACAAACATATTAATGTTATACAAGTGAATTGATCATAGTCTAATTGTTTATGCAAGTTGACTTGAATTGGGGGTCTGCACTCCTCATAACATATGTAATATAAGGGTTTTCTTAGAGTGCTACATAACATGGTTTTTATATCCCTCACCCCTAGGAATTACATTTAATAGGTGGGAGGTATGATTGAATTTTTGTTAGCTAGTCCCTTTCTCCCCGCCAAGTTGCCAAAACATTATGGAACCTTCCCAAACCCTATCTTAGCTTACCTATTACTTCATCCACCATTGATCTAATGAGATTATGATTTGACGGTCCTTTGAAGCTCTAGAGTAGTTGAGGTAAACATCATCCTTACCCTCTTGGGTTGTTGATCATTTGCACATTATCTTGTGTAAGAAATGCTCTGCTACATTCTTTGCAGTTCAAGGTTTTCAATTTTCCTTATACTAGATAACCTTTGTTCAAATTTATTTTTGTTTGCTGGAAAATAGATCCTGGCACTACAAGGAAAATATATTCTAGTAGAGGTTATAATAAAGGTTTTTAGTGTTATAAAATTAACCAGGATCCAAGTCATTCAAGATTGGCCATCTCCAACCACTCTGACAGAGCTCTGCAACTTTCTAGGTCTTGCCAACTTCTGCAGGTTTGTGTTGGGATTTTCTCATATCACTTGGCCCTGGAGTCAAGTCACCAAGGGAGGAGCGAAAGAAAAATTCTTTTGGTCTGAATCTCAACAGAAGGTATTCACAGAGTTGAAAGATCACCTCTGATCAGCATCAGTGCTCACATTACCAAACTTGCAACAACCTTTTGAGGTCGAGATAGATGCCTCTGACTATGCTATTGGGGCAATCCTTAATCAACACAAGCATCCAGTGGAATATCATAGTGAGACACTTTTGGACACAGTCCAGAAGTATCCCACTTATGAAAAAAAGATGTAGTCCATTGTGCAGGCCTACCGACAATGGAAGCATTACATTTTGGGGAAGGAAACAGTCATCCACACGAACCACCAACCCCTATAGTTCATACAGACCCAAGGGAAATTGCAGAATTATCACAATCAAAAGTGCTCCACATGCCAACAATAGTTCCATTTCAATATCAAGTATAAGAAGGGCAGCACCAATAATGTTGCAGATTGCCTTAGTCAACCACCGATCATGGCATTAACCACCGTGCTCAACTCTTGTGGGCACGAGGCTTCTGATTGGCCATTTCTCTACAAAAGTGACTCGGAATTCGGCCACATATACCAGACACTCTTGGAGGGTCAACATGTTCCAGATTTTCGCCTCTAGGATGCCCTGTTATGCCACCTGAGTCACCTTTGTGTTCCTTTAATCGAGCATGCCAAGATGATTTGGGAAGCACACTACAGTCAGGCTGTTGGGCATTTCAGGGTCGATAAAATGGTGGCGATACTATATAAGTAATTCTATTGACCGAATCTTCGATAGGATGTTGGCAAGTACATTAGATCATGCACTTCCTATGCCATCGCCAAACTGACCATCGAGAAACAAGGCCGCTATACCCCAATACCTACCCCTAGTCGACCTTGGGAATCCATCTCCATGGATTACATGTTAGGCCTTCCTTCCACTAAGCATGGAAATGACTGTGTTTTTGTGGTCATTGACAGGTTCTCAAATATGGCCATTATGGCAGCCTACAAGAAGAATATCACAGTAGAAGCCACTACTAAACTCTTCTTTGAATGATTGTGGGTACACTTTGTGGATCCCACAGTCTATCATATTAGATTAGGATAGCAAGTTCCTTTGTACATTTTGGTCCAGTCTCTAGTCAATGCTGGACACCAAACTCACTAAGTCCACAGCCTTCCATCCTCAAACTGATGGCCAGACAGAGGTTGTCAACAGGATGATTGTACACATTCTGCACATGTACAACTCAAAGAAGCCATGCACATGGGATGAGAGCCCCCCCTATGCTCAGCACAGCTACAACCCGGCTCTCCACAGCTCGACTGGCCACAACCCTTTTTAGGTGGGCTTGGGATTCTAGCCACTATGTCCCATTGATGTGGCCATACCATTTGCAGCTACTCACACAAATTCAACTCATGTCTAGTTTGAAACAAATAAGGCAAACAACTTTATTGCGCACATCCAAAATATTCACCAGCAGGTCCATGAAATTCTAAAGAAATCAAGTGCCAAGTACAAGCAATGACATGATCAATATCGGTTGCCACACAAGTTTCAGGTGGGTGATAAAGTCTGGTTGCATTTGCAAAAGGAACACCTTATCAGAGCCTATCAGAAACTCAGACCACTTCGATATGGTCCTTACACCATTACCAAGGCTATGGGAAACAATGCATTTGAGCTCAACAATCCCCCATTCCTAGGCCTGCACCTAGTGTTCAATGTGGACAGCCTTTGGCCATACTTTCCACCATTACTAGACACATCCGACATTGTACAACAACTCACACCCACAGAGTTAAATCCAGATTGCATGGAACAAGCTGCAACTGATCAACTCATGGACACACAATCAAGCACACTCACCACCAGAATATCCAACTATATTGAGTTTTCAAAGCAAGCTAACTTCTTCACCAAGGCAAGTGGCTCACTAGGAACCAAGTTCAATAGAAGTTTCCTCATCTCATGGAGGAACTCAAAGCAATGGGGATCATTGCTTCCTAAGGAGGGGGCAATGATCCAAGTGGATATTGGTAGCCATCCACCAAGTCCACTTGGACCCCCACCATTGTTTCTTTCAACTTTACAGTTTCCTTAATTGTAGAACAGTTTACTTATTTTAGCAGTTTTTCAGGTCCTGAACCTCCGGAGCTGTCTTTAGGCCCTAAACGACATTTTTTGGGAAAATTGGGAGCAACATGGGTCCATGGATTGATGTTTCTCTTCCCAAAGTTGTAGTTCTTGGATAGATATTTCTAACAAGATATTGTGCGTGTCAAATGGAGATTGTATGCCAAAGTTACAACCCCAGGAAGTTGATGTAACAATTTACCCAAATGGGGCCCACAGTTTGGCGTTTCATCTTCTAGGGTTAAGGTTTTGGATGTTTAGGATTTTCCATTGTTTCTCATTAATAAATAGGCCTTCGAGCCTCATTGTAACATAGTTCAGAGGCATGTAGCCACCACATTTCTTCTCAGAGATAAGCTACCATTGCCCTAGCTAGTTTATTTCCATTTCTATTTGTAAGCATATTTCATTATTTTACATTAATGAACTGAAGTATTATTTATGCTGCATCTCTATGTTTATGGTTATCTCTATAATTTGTTGCATTGTTGTTTAAATTTGGATCATTGATGTTGGTCAGTTGAAAGTTGTAGTCATGTTGGGTAGCGGATTGCCCGCATAATGGTGTTGGGGCTTAAAGCCCACAAGTTTGGGTAATGGTATTGTAAAGGCTCCACGAAGTGTGCAAAGCGTGAATTGTAATAAGTCAATTCAAAGTGTAGTCCACCCTAAAATATTGTAATTTAATCTAGAAGGTGTCGGCCTACCCATGGTCCGCGGACCATGGGAATGTATAAATAGAGTGAGTCTCTAAGTGTAGAAGGTAGGTTTTGTTCAGATCTTAAGTGTATGGGTTTCTGAAAGTAATATTCACTCTGAGTCTGTAAGTTTGAGCCACGGGTCGTTGTAGTAGAAGAGGCTCCGCAGCTGTGTGTGCATAGGCCTAGTAGAGTCCACAGCTGTGTGCGCGGACCCCTGTAGCTGTGTGTGCAAGGTAGGAAGTGGATTGTAACTAGAAAAAGCATTAAAAAAGATAAGTTGGTTTTGGAATATCGAATATCTATTGTTCTGTTCTTGTTTATGCATCTGTTTATACTTTATGATTGCACACATGTCTATTTATGTGAATGGTAAAGGAAATCATTGGGCCCACTTAATTTAATTCAAGATCTATAATACTAATAATCACTGTAAATGGTAAGGAACAGTCGTGCTCGTCATCCAAGCCATGAAAAGGTAGTTGCACTAAATAGGAAGCTACACGGAAGTAGCCCTCTACGTACGACTAGTTCATGAACTTTCCAGACTTCATCAAGACATCCCTAGGGTGCAAAAAACTGGTTCCAGCAACCTCCCATACTACCTCGGGTGAGACCTCAGTCCGCGTCCCATGGACTGTTGCCAAAAGGGCCAGTAGTTTGAGAATTTGTTTGGCTAAAACACTTATGAACTTGGGTTAGGCCCCAATAAGCCAACAAGTCCTCAAATAGATCTTTCTAACAAGCTATTGTGTGCATCAAACAGAGATCATATGCCAAAGTTACGACCCCAGGATGTTGATGTACCAATTTACCCAAACAGGGCCGATAGTTTGGCGCTTCATCTCCTAGGGTTAGGTTTTTCGATTTTTATGGTTTTGTTTCTCAATAATAAATAGGCCTTTGAGCCTCATTGTAACATAGTTCATAGGCATGTAGCCGTCACATCTCTTCTCAGACATAAGATACCATCGCCTAAGCTAGTCTTATTCCCATTTTGTTTGTAAGCGTACTTCAGTATTTGATATTAATGAAATGAAGTGTTATTTTTGTTGCATTTCTATATTTATGGTTATATCTATAATTTGTTGTGTTCCTATTTAAATTTTGATCATCTACACATTTTGTTATTCCAGAATCGTCCAAACAGGCTATAGTGTTGGAGCCTAATTCTTTGATACCACTTATAACATGTCTACCCACACAAATTAAAAGAAAAAACTTTTTTAGATTTAACTATCTTTAATACCATAGAAAAAAGATTCACCGGATACAAATATTACACATTCACTTGCTACATCAGCTTTTAATAATAAGAAAATATTATCTCACAGTGAAAACAAACATATTAATGTTATACAAGTGAATTGATCATAGTCTAATTGTTTATGCAACTTGACTTGAATTGGGGGTCTGCACTACTCATAACATATGTAATATAAGGGTTTTCTTAGAGTGCTACATAACATGGTTTTTATATCCCTCACCCCTAGGAATTACATTTAATAGGTGGGAGGTATGATTGAATTTTTGTTAGCTAGTCCCTTTCTCCCTGCCAAGTTGCCAAAACATTATGGAACCTTCCCAAACCCTATCTTAGCTTACCTATTACTTCATCCACCATTGATCTAATGAGATTATGATTTGACGGTCCTTTGAAGCTCTAGAGTAGTTGAGGTAAACATCATCCTTACCCTCTTGGGTTGTTGATCATTTGCACATTATCTTGTGTAAGAAATGCTCTGCTACATTCTTTGCAGTTCAAGGTTTTCAATTTTCCTTATACTAGATAACCTTTGTTCAAATTTATTTTTGTTTGCTGGAAAATAGATCCTGGCACTACAAGGAAAATATATTCTAGTAGAGGTTATAATAAAGGTTTTTAGTGTTATAAAATTAACCAGGATCCAAGTCATTCAAGATTGGCCATCTCCAACCACTCTGACAGAGCTCTGCAACTTTCTAGGTCTTGCCAACTTCTGCAGGTTTGTGTTGGGATTTTCTCATATCACTTGGCCCTGGAGTCAAGTCACCAAGGGAGGAGCGAAAGAAAAATTCTTTTGGTCTGAATCTCAACAGAAGGTATTCACAGAGTTGAAAGATCACCTCTGATCAGCATCAGTGCTCACATTACCAAACTTGCAACAACCTTTTGAGGTCGAGATAGATGCCTCTGACTATGCTATTGGGGCAATCCTTAATCAACACAAGCATCCAGTGGAATATCATAGTGAGACACTTTTGGACACAGTCTAGAAGTATCCCACTTATGACAAAAAGATGTAGTCCATTGTGCAGGCCTACCGACAATGGAAACATTACATTTTGGGGAAGGAAACAGTCATCCACACGAACCATCGACCCCTATAGTTCATACAGACCCAAGGGAAATTGCAGAATTATCACAATCAAAAGTGGTCCACATGCCAACAATAGTTCCATTTCAATATCAAGTATAAGAAGGGTAGCACCAATAATGTTGCAGATTGCCTTAGTCGACCACCGATCATGGCATTAACCACCGTGCTCAACTCTTGTGGGCACGAGGCTTCTGATTGGCCATTTCTCTACAAAAGTGACTCGGAATTCGGCCACATATACCAGACACTCTTGGAGGGTCAACATGTTCTAGATTTTCGCCTCGAGGATGCCCTGTTATGCCACCTGAGTCACCTTTGTGTTCCTTTAATCGAGCATGCCAAGATGATTTGGGAAGCACACTACAGTCAGGCTGTTGGGCATTTCAGGGTCGATAAAATGGTGGCGATACTATATAAGTAATTCTATTGACCGAATCTTCGATAGGATGTTGGCAAGTACATTAGATCATGCACTTCCTATGCCATCGCCAAACTGACCATCGAGAAACAAGGCCGCTATACCCCAATACCTACCCCTAGTCGACCTTGGGAATCCATCTCCATGGATTACATGTTAGGCCTTCCTTCCACTAAGCATGGAAATGACTGTGTTTTTGTGGTCATTGACAGGTTCTCAAATATGGCCATTATGGCAGCCTACAAGAAGAATATCACAGTAGAAGCCACTACTAAACTCTTCTTTGAATGATTGTGGGTACACTTTGTGGATCCCACAGTCTATCATATTAGATTAGGATAGCAAGTTCCTTAGTACATTTTGGTCCAGTCTCTAGTCAATGCTGGACACCAAACTCACTAAGTCCACAGCCTTCCATCCTCAAACTGATGGCCAGACAGAGGTTGTCAACAGGATGATTGTACACATTCTGCACATGTACAAGTCAAAGAAGCCATGCACATGGGATGAGAGCCCCCCCTATGCTCAGCACAGCTACAACCCGGCTCTCCACAACTCGACTAGCCACAACCCTTTTTAGGTGGGCTTGGGATTCTAGCCACTATGTCGCATTGATGTGGCCATACCATTTGCAGCTACTCACACAAATTCAACTCATGTCTAGTTTGAAACAAATAAGGCAAACAACTTTATTGAGCACATCCAAAATATTCACCAGCAGGTCCATGACATTCTAAAGAAATCAAGTGCCAAGTACAAGCAATGACATGATCAATATCGGTTGCCACACAAGTTTCAGGTGGGTGATAAAGTCTGGTTGCATTTGCAAAAGGAACACCTTATCAGAGCCTATCAGAAACTCAGACCACTTCGATATGGTCCTTACACCATTACCAAGGCTATGGGAAACAATGCATTTGAGCTCAACAATCCCCCATTCCTAGGCCTGCACCTAGTGTTCAATGTGGACAGCCTTTGGCCATACTTTCCACCATTACTAGACACATCCGACATTGTACAACAACTCACACCCACAGAGTTAAATCCAGATTGCATGGAACAAGCTGCAACTGATCAACTCATGGACACACAATCAAGCACACTCGCCACCAGAATATCCAACTATATTGAGTTGTCAAAGCAAGCTAACTCCTTCACCAGGGCAAGTGGCTCACTAGGAACCAAGTTCAATAGAAGTTTCCTCATCTCATGGAGGAACTCAAAGTAATGGGGACCATTGCTTCCTAAGGAGGGGGCAATGATCCAAGTGGATATTGGTGGCCATCCACCAAGTCCACTTGGACCCCCACCATTGTTTCTTTCAACTTTACAGTTTCCTTAATTGTAGCACAGTTTACTTATTTTAGCAGTTTTTCAGGTCCTGAACCTCCGGAGCTATCTTTAGGCCCTAAACGACATTTTTTGGGAAAATTGGGAGCAACATGGGTCCATGGACTGATGTTTCTCTTCCCAAAGTTGTAGTTCTTGGATAGATATTTCTAACAAGATATTGTGCATGTCAAATGGAGATTGTATCCCAAAGTTACAACCCCAGGAAGTTGATGTAACAATTTACCCAAATGGGGCCCACAGTTTGGCGTTTCATCTTCTAGGGTTAAGGTTTTGGATGTTTAGGGTTTTCCATTGTTTCTCAATAATAAATAGGCCTTCGAGCCTCATTGTAACATAGTTCAGAGGCATGTAGCCACCACATTTCTTCTCAGAGATAAGCTACCATTGCCCTAGCTAGTTTATTTCCATTTCTATTTGTAAGCATATTTCATTATTTTACATTAATGAACTGAAGTATTATTTATGCTGCATCTCTATGTTTATGGTTATCTCTATAATTTGTTGCATTGTTGTTTAAATTTGGATCATTGATGTTGGTCAGTTGAAAGTTGTAGTCATGTTGGGTAGCGGATCGCCCGCGTAATGGTGTTGGGGCTTAAAGCCCACAAGTTTGGGTAATGGTATTGTAAAGGCTCCACGAAGTGTGCAAAGCGTGAATTGTAATAAGTCAATTCAAAGTGTAGTCCACCCTAAAATATTGTAATTTAATCTAGAAGGTGTCGGCCTACCCATGGTCCGCGGACCATGGGAATGTATAAATAGAGTGAGTCTCTAAGTGTAGAAGGTAGGTTTTGTTCAGATCTTAAGTGTATGGGTTTCTGAAAGTAATATTCACTCTGAGTCTGTAAGTTTGAGCCACGGGTCATTGTAGTAGAAGAGGCTCCGCAGCTGTGTGTGCATAGGCCTAGTAGAGTCCACAGCTGTGTGCGCGGACCCCTGTAGCTGTGTGTGCAAGGTAGGAAGTGGATTGTAACTAGAAAAAGCATTAAAAAAGATAAGTTGGTTTTGGAATATCGAATATCTATTGTTCTGTTCTTGTTTATGCATCTGTTTATACTTTATGATTGCACACATGTCTATTTATGTGAATGGTAAAGGAAATCATTGGGCCCACTTAATTTAATTCAAGATCTATAATACTAATAATCACTGTAAATGGTAAGGAACAGTCGTGCTCGTCATCCAAGCCATGAAAAGATAGTTGCACTAAACAGGAAGCTACACGGAAGTATCCCTCTACGTAGGACTAGTTCATGAACTTTCCAGACTTCATCAAGACATCCCTAGTGTGCGAAAAACTGGTTCCAGCAACCTCCCATACTACCTCGGGTGAGGCCTCAGTCCGCGTCCCATGGACTGTTGCCAAAAGGGCCAGTAGTTTCAAAATTTGTTTGGCTAAAACACTTCTAAACTTGGGTCAGGCCCCAATAAGCCAACAAGTCCTCAAATAGATCTTTCTAACAAGGTATTGTGTGCATCAAACAGAGATCATATGCCAAAGTTACGACCCTGGGATGTTGATGTACCAATTTACCCAAACGGGGCCCATAGTTTGGCGCTTCATCTCCTAGGGTTAGGTTTTTCGATTTTTATGGTTTTGTTTCTCAATAATAAATAGGCCTTTGAGCCTCATTGTAACATAGTTCATAGGCATGTAGCTGTCACATCTCTTCTCAGACATAAGATACCATCGCCTAAGCTAGTCTTATTCCCATTTTGTTTGTAAGCATACTTCAGTATTTGATATTAATGAAATGAAGTGTTATTTTTGTTGCATTTCTATATTTATGGTTATATCTATAATTTGTTGTGTTCCTATTTAAATTTTGATCATCTACACATTTTGTTATTCCAGAATCGTCCAAACAGGCCATAGTGTTGGAGCCTAATTCTTTGATACCACTTATAACATGTCTACCCACACAAATTAAAAGAAAAAGATTTTTTAGATTTAACTATCTTTAATACCATAGAAAAAAGATTCACCGGATACAAATATTACACATTCACTTGCTACATCAGCTTTTAATAATAAGAAAATATTATCTCACAGTGAAAACAAACATATTAATGTTATACAAGTGAATTGATCATAGTCTAATTGTTTATGCAAGTTGACTTGAATTGGGGGTCTGCACTCCTCATAACATATGTAATATAAGGGTTTTCTTAGAGTGCTACATAACATGGTTTTTATATCCCTCACCCCTAGGAATTACATTTAATAGGTGGGAGGTATGATTGAATTTTTGTTAGCTAGTCCCTTTCTCCCCGCCAAGTTGCCAAAACATTATGGAACCTTCCCAAACCCTATCTTAGCTTACCTATTACTTCATCCACCATTGATCTAATGATATTATGATTTGACGGTCCTTTGAAGCTCTAGAGTAGTTGAGGTAAACATCATCCTTACCCTCTTGGGTTGTTGATCATTTGCACATTATCTTGTGTAAGAAATGCTCTGCTACATTCTTTGCAGTTCAAGGTTTTCAATTTTCCTTATACTAGATAACCTTTGTTCAAATTTATTTTTGTTTGCTGGAAAATAGATCCTGGCACTACAAGGAAAATATATTCTAGTAGAGGTTATAATAAAGGTTTTTAGTGTTATAAAATTAACCAGGATCCAAGTCATTCAAGATTGGCCATCTCCAACCACTCTGACAGAGCTCCGCAACTTTCTAGGTCTTGCCAACTTCTACAGGTTTGTGTTGGGATTTTCTCATATCACTTGGCCCTGGAGTCAAGTCACCAAGGGAGGAGCGAAAGAAAAATTCTTTTGGTCTGAATCTCAACAGAAGGTATTCACAGAGTTGAAAGATCACCTCTGATCAGCATCAGTGCTCACATTACCAAACTTGCAACAACCTTTTGAGGTCGAAATAGATGCCTCTGACTATGCTATTGGGGCAATCCTTAATCAACACAAGCATCCAGTGGAATATCATAGTGAGACACTTTTGGACACAGTCTAGAAGTATCCCACTTATGACAAAAAGATGTAGTCCATTGTACAGGCCTACCGACAATGGAAGCATTACATTTTGGGGAAGGAAACAGTCATCCACACGAACGACCAACCCCTATAGTTCATACAGACCCAAGGGAAATTGCAGAATTATCACAATCAAAAGTGCTCCACATGCCAACAATAGTTCCATTTCAATATCAAGTATGAGAAGGGCAGCACCAATAATGTTGCAGATTGCCTTAGTCGACCACCGATCATGGCATTAACTACCGTGCTCAACTCTTGTGGGCACGAGGCTTCTGATTGGCCATTTCTCTACAAAAGTGACTCGGAATTCGGCCACATATACCAGACACTCTTGGAGGGTCAACATGTTCCAGATTTTCGCCTCTAGGATGCCCTGTTATGCCACCTGAGTCACCTTTGTGTTCCTTTAATCGAGCATGCCAAGATGATTTGGGAAGCACACTACAGTCAGGCTGTTGGGCATTTCAGGGTCGATAAAATGGTGGCGATACTATATAAGTAATTCTATTGACCGAATCTTCGATAGGATGTTGGCAAGTACATTAGATCATGCACTTCCTATGCCATCGCCAAACTGACCATCGAGAAACAAGGCCGCTATACCCCAATACCTACCCCTAGTCTACCTTGGGAATCCATCTCCATGGATTACATGTTAGGCCTTCCTTCCACTAAGCATGGAAATGACTGTGTTTTTGTGGTCATTGGCAGGTTCTCAAATATGGCCATTATGGCAGCCTACAAGAAGAATATCACAGTAGAAGCCACTGCTAAACTCTTCTTTGAATGATTGTGGGTACACTTTGTGGATCCCACAGTCTATCATATTAGATTAGGATAGCAAGTTCCTTAGTACATTTTGGTCCAGTCTCTAGTCAATGCTGGACACCAAACTCACTAAGTCCACAGCCTTCCATCCTCAAACTGATGGCCAGACAGAGGTTGTCAACAGGATGATTGTACACATTCTGCACATGTACAACTCAAAGAAGCCATGCACATGGGATGAGAGCCCCCCCTATGCTCAGCACAGCTACAACCCGGCTCTCCACAGCTCGACTGGCCACAACCCTTTTTAGGTGGGCTTGGGATTCTAGCCACTATGTCCCATTGATGTGGCCATACCATTTGCAGCTACTCACACAAATTCAACTCATGTCTAGTTTGAAACAAATAAGGCAAACAACTTTATTGAGCACATCCAAAATATTCACCAGCAGGTCCATGACATTCTAAAGAAATCAAGTGCCAAGTACAAGCAATTACATGATCAATATCGGTTGCCACACAAGTTTCAGGTGGGTGATAAAGTTTGGTTGCATTTGCAAAAGGAACACCTTATTAGAGCCTATCAGAAACTCAGACCACTTCGATATGGTCCTTACACCATTACCAAGGCTATGGGAAACAATGCATTTGAGCTCAACAATCCCCCATTCCTAGGCCTGCACCTAGTGTTCAATGTGGACAGCCTTTGGCCATACTTTCCACCATTACTAGACACATCCGACATTGTACAACAACTCACACCCACAGAGTTAAATCCAGATTGCATGGAACAAGCTGCAACTGATCAACTCATGGACACACAATCAAGCACACTCGCCACCAGAATATCCAACTATATTGAGTTGTCAAAGCAAGCTAACTCCTTCACCAGGGCAAGTGGCTCACTAGGAACCAAGTTCAATAGAAGTTTCCTCATCTCATGGAGGAACTCAAAGTAATGGGGACCATTGCTTCCTAAGGAGGGGGCAATGATCCAAGTGGATATTGGTGGCCATCCACCAAGTCCACTTGGACCCCCACCATTGTTTCTTTCAACTTTACAGTTTCCTTAATTGTAGCACAGTTTACTTATTTTAGCAGTTTTTCAGGTCCTGAACCTCTGGAGCTGTCTTTAGGCCCTAAACGACATTTTTTGGGAAAATTGGGAGCAACATGGGTCCATGGACTGATGTTTCTCTTCCCAAAGTTGTAGTTCTTGGATAGATATTTCTAACAAGATATTGTGCATGTCAAATGGAGATTGTATCCCAAAGTTACAACCCCAGGAAGTTGATGTAACAATTTACCCAAATGGGGCCCACAGTTTGGCGTTTCATCTTCTAGGGTTAAGGTTTTGGATGTTTAGGGTTTTCCATTGTTTCTCAATAATAAATAGGCCTTCGAGCCTCATTGTAACATATTTCAGAGGCATGTAGCCACCACATTTCTTCTCAGAGATAAGCTACCATTGCCCTAGCTAGTTTATTTCCATTTCTATTTGTAAGCATATTTCATTATTTTACATTAATGAACTGAAGTATTATTTATGCTGCATCTCTATGTTTATGGTTATCTCTATAATTTGTTGCATTGTTGTTTAAATTTGGATCATTGATGTTGGTCAGTTGAAAGTTGTAGTCATGTTGGGTAGCGGATTGCCCGCATAATGGTGTTGGGGCTTAAAGCCCACAAGTTTGGGTAATGGTATTGTAAAGGCTCCACGAAGTGTGCAAAGCGTGAATTGTAATAAGTCAATTCAAAGTGTAGTCCACCCTAAAATATTGTAATTTAATCTAGAAGGTGTCGGCCTACCCATGGTCCGCGGACCATGGGAATGTATAAATAGAGTGAGTCTCTAAGTGTAGAAGGTAGGTTTTGTTCAGATCTTAAGTGTATGGGTTTCTGAAAGTAATATTCACTCTGAGTCTGTAAGTTTGAGCCACGGGTCGTTGTAGTAGAAGAGGCTCCGCAGCTGTGTGTGCATAGGCCTAGTAGAGTCCACAGCTGTGTGCGCGGACCCCTGTAGCTGTGTGTGCAAGGTAGGAAGTGGATTGTAACTGGAAAAAGCATTAAAAAAGATAAGTTGGTTTTGGAATATCGAATATCTATTGTTCTGTTCTTGTTTATGCATCTGTTTATACTTTATGATTGCACACATGTCTATTTATGTGAATGGTAAAGGAAATCATTGGGCCCACTTAATTTAATTCAAGATCTATAATACTAATAATCACTGTAAATGGTAAGGAACAGTCGTGCTCGTCATCCAAGCCATGAAAAGGTAGTTGCACTAAACAGGAAGCTACACGGAAGTAGCCCTCTACGTAGGACTAGTTCATGAACTTTCCAGACTTCATCAAGACATCCCTAGGGTGCGAAAAACTGGTTCCAGCAACCTCCCATACTACCTCGGGTGAGACCTCAGTCCGCGTCCCATGGACTGTTGCCAAAAGGGCCAGTAGTTTCAGAATTTGTTTAGCTAAAACACTTTTGAACTTGGGTCAGGCCCCAATAAGCCAACATGTCCTCAAATAGATCTTTCTAACAAGGTATTGTGTGCATCAAACAGAGATCATATGCCAAAGTTACGACCCCGGGATGTTGATGTACCAATTTACCCAAACGGGGCCCATAGTTTGGCGCTTCATCTCCTAGGGTTAGGTTTTTCGATTTTTAGGGTTTTGTTTCTCAATAATAAATAGGCCTTTGAGCCTCATTGTAACATAGTTCATAGGCATGTAGCCGTCACATCTCTTCTCAGACATAAGATACCATCGCCTAAGCTAGTCTTATTCCCATTTTGTTTGTAAGCGTACTTCAGTATTTGATATTAATGAAATGAAGTGTTATTTTTGTTGCATTTCTATATTTATGGTTATATCTATAATTTGTTGTGTTCCTATTTAAATTTTGATCATCTACACATTTTGTTATTCCAAAATCGTCCAAACAGGCTATAGTGTTGGAGCCTAATTCTTTGATACCACTTATAACAAGTCTACCCACACAAATTAAAAGAAAAAACTTTTTTAGATTTAACTATCTTTAATACCATAGAAAAAAGATTCACCGGATACAAATATTACACATTCACTTGCTACATCAGCTTTTAATAATAAGAAAATATTATCTCATAGTGAAAACAAACATATTAATGTTATACAAGTGAATTGATCATAGTCTAATTGTTTATGCAAGTTGACTTGAATTGGGGGTCTGCACTCCTCATAACATATGTAATATAAGGGTTTTCTTAGAGTGCTACATAACATGGTTTTTATATCCCTCACCCCTAGGAATTACATTTAATAGGTGGGAGGTATGATTGAATTTTTGTTAGCTAGTCCCTTTCTCCCCGCCAAGTTGCCAAAACATTATGGAACCTTCCCAAACCCTATCTTAGCTTACCTATTACTTCATCCACCATTGATCTAATGAGATTATGATTTGACGGTCCTTTGAAGCTCTAGAGTAGTTTAGGTAAACATCATCCTTACCCTCTTGGGTTGTTGATCATTTGCACATTATCTTGTGTAAGAAATGCTCTGCTACATTCTTTGCAGTTCAAGGTTTTCAATTTTCCTTATACTAGATAACCTTTGTTCAAATTTATTTTTGTTCGCTGGAAAATAGATCCTGGCACTACAAGGAAAATATATTCTAGTAGAGGTTATAATAAAGGTTTTTAGTGTTATAAAATTGGAAAAAATTGCCAGAAAAATATCCACTAAAACATTCATTTGTGGGAATGGATGTTTTAGTAGAGCGTATAATGGAAGTTCATCACAACTGGAAAAATTTGGGCAGTCGGAGGTTTTAGCAAATGTTTTTCTTTCATTGTGCTTTATGGAAAAAGCATCCTGACTGTGCTACTTATAGAAACACATCATACTTCATACATAATTAAAAGCACCAAGGCATTTAATAGAAATATCATCATAACATGAAATGTATTCCACCCCAGTGCTCACAAAGAAAAAAAGCATGGTGCATTGAGCTCAAAGAGCACTGGACCTTGAAACGTATTGGTGCTTATATAAAAAAACCTCAGTATTTCTGTGATGGAGGAACGGTTCTAGGGAATGCAAAAAATAATTACATTTCCGGTGATTTCTCTTAAACACACAACACTAGCACGTCTTGTTTAAATAAACACACTGGTGCACTTTTTATATAGAGGGTTTGATGCTATTACTTTTAGTAGTGCATCGGAAATGGAAATACTATTTTGTAGAAATGGGGGCGTAAGTTCTATGAAAGGACTGGTGCGTTAAGAGTTACCATGCATCAAGGCATTAATTAAAAACAATATCGGTGCTTGAAGACATGAAATCCTAAGTGTTATCATTTTTCGAAAAGGCATTGGTTATACTAAAATATGACGACACAGTGATTTTATTTAAAGTAAAGCACCGGTGCGTTTTTATGTGATGGATGCACCGGTGTTTTTGTATGAGATTTTCTCTTTTTTGTAGACATTGACTTGTGACAGTGCAATTAAAGTAATTTTTAAAATCCATTATTCATTGAGAAATGGACATATATCTTATACCATACTACATTTGTATATGATGTTTGGATTAATTTGTTATATTATCAAATTTTACATCTCTTCATTATAATATTTAATCATCCATATATTTAATCAGTGGTGCAACATTTCACAGTGACATTGGATAACACAATAGAAAAAATTAAAATGTATTTTATTGTATATCAACAAGAGGATCTTTGTCATACAAAATGGGATTGTTATTGGTAATCCCTTGTCTTTCAATTGGGAGACTATGTCCATGATTACATTAAACAAAATGTCTAATTTTCACAGACAATTATTTCAAAAAATACAATAGATTGCATTGATATCCAAATAGATCATCATTCTTCACTAGAGCTGTTGTCAGTGCTCGAGCTACTTCCATGACTTGGGTTATTTCGAGGAATGTTTTGTTGATTACAATGATTTTTTTCATCTTCTTGATCTTGTTCCATATGAAAACATAAAAATAAAGTGTAATGAGTGTATTTACAGTGGGGAAAATAATGAAAATTGAAATAAATAATATGCATCAATGTAAATTGAAAGATAATGTACCATAGCAAGAAATGACTCATCAATTATATACATTCTTTCAAAAACAAATCTCATCCCTTCTTTCAACAACTTTTTTTTTGGCGTAGTTCCATACTTTGTTTCCTGCAAGTTTTATATCCCACAATAAATTAAATATTGAATATAAAGGATGTTTTTTTGTATTAATTATAAACTCAAAGAAGTAAAGCAACATATATACTTACAAATTCCACAATTAATTTTTGATATGCCAACATATACTCACAATCGTTATTTAACCCAATGTCAATCAATTCTTTTGATGGCTCTTCTTTTTATGTTAGCACTTGTTTGAAGATATTCAAGGATGGTTGTTGTAAAACAAATTAAAATATTCAAAAATGAAACATTGAGATTTTAGAATGAAATATTAAAAATTACTCACAAACCTTGAAATTAACCATTTTCTTCCTTGTTGTCATGTTTTATGTGTAGATTGAGTTCCATCTTGTTTTCTTTTTTGCAAGAAAATACTTGAAAATTAATATTTAATGCTAAATTATTTTTTTTATGTACAAAGTCAATAATGATTACATGCATTTGAAGCACATTGTTGTTGAAATGACTCCTCCAGTGATGCAATTATGTCCATTTCTTTGACCATCTCCTTATACACATTTTTGGACATTCCTACTGGCATGTTTTGTATATCAATGCGTTGATCATTTTAGATTTTCATAATCCTCCTAAAAAAAAAAAAAACTAATTGTTTAATGATATATGACATCTAAATATAACAAAATCGATATTAATAAATTAATATATACATATAATTCTAGAAATTCATTTTATACAATTAGGAATATTATCTTTCAAATGATTATTTTTTGTTGTTGGATGTTTTTGCTATTGCAAGTCTGACATGTCTCATTGACCATTGCTCTGGAAATGCTTCCTATAGTTTAGATATAATTTGATTCTTAAAATCATTGCATTGATTTTTGTATTGTAAGTGGAAATTACATTTATACGTTCATTTCACTAGATCCCTCATAGTTTTGTAAAAAAATCCCCCTTTCATTAACCTCTAGCACCACTCCAGCTGAGCTAAGGACCAATTCATAGTCATTTACATGTTCCATAATTTTTCTTTTCTTAGAACAACATTGATATTTTTCTTCATTGTTGCTCCATGTAGAACATTAAACATATATGAATTAATATATTTTTTGAAACGTGTTATCTAATATTCTTAAGTATATTATTAATGAAAAAGAAAATCATATTAAATAGTATTTTTCATTTACCTGATTCATTATTATGCAATTTTTCTATCAGCCTTTTATGTTCTTCTGCACTTAGACTAGAAATAATCTTATCGACATTCTTCATTTCTGTGGCTTTGTGTGACACACACCAACTAATACATACTAGCTAAACTTACATATAGTTCAAGAATATTAATTTTGTAAAGAATTTACAAAGAACTTGCCTTCTCTGATTTTTTTGATGTGATGTGATTGTGTCGATCATTATTTTTGTTACTTGAGACCTTCTAAGACATTTTTAATCAATACACAACATGTACCATTCAATACAAAATCCATTAGATATAATTTAAAAATAAATCAAATAATTTTCAAAAATCAAGTTCTAGTAACCAGTGCATGTATATGAATAAATGCATCGATGCGTTTATAAGATTAAATGCACAGGGATTTTAATTATTCACCACCGTCATGGAAAAAATAAATAAATAAATAAATAAATTAGGACAGTGTGATTTGTAAGGCTAAACACATCACACTATTTTAATGATGCTATTAGGAACAAATGCATAGGTGCATTATATTACACTAACAGCAAAGATGAACATACTAGACAAAATTGAAAGTGTTATAATATATTGTTGTGTTGAAATACTCAAGTAGCCCTAATGTGTTATATTACAGAGGGTGCACCATGCAATATATATCCATTTTTTAAAATAAAGGAGAGGACTGACAGTGAAATTTGTAATGCTAAACAAAGCGGAATGATTTAATGGTGCTATTAGGAATAGGTGTGCTGGTGTGTTATATTACACTGGGAGCAATGATGAAAATACTGGACAAAATCCAAAGTGTTATAATATACTATTGCATTTTGTTACTCAAGTAGTGATGTGTTATGTTACATAGGGTGCACCACGAAACATATAGCCATTTCTCAAAATCAGAGAGGGTTGACGATGCGATTTGTAAGGCTCAATGCACCGCAATGATTTAACAACCATTTCTCAAAATCGGAGAGGCTTGACGGTGCGATTTGTAAGGCTCAATGCAGCGCAATGATTTAACAGTTCTATTAGGAATAGGCACCTCAGTGTGTTATATTACATCGGGAGAAATGATGAATAGACTAGACAAAATCAAAAGTGTTATAAGTTACCATTGTGTTGCATTACTTCTGTAGCACCGATGCATTATGTTATAGATGCCAGACCATGCAAAATATAGACATTTTAAAAATAAATGAAGAGGACCAACAAGTTTTGGATCTAACATAATAAGTGATTCCCCTACTTAATATTTTTAATTCCCTATATATAGTAAGTACACAAACCCATTAAATATAAAATGCCTAAATTAAAAAAACCCTAATTGTGAAGTGGTAGAGAAAGTTAAACCCTAATGTGAAATTTTGAAGGAAAAAGAAAGGGTTTAAGGTTAGTCTTGACTTTTTTTTCCTAAATTTTAATTAAATTTAAATAGGAACAAAGATTGTAAAAAAGTTTACTAATAAAATCTATAGTAAATTTTTTATTATATAGGGTTTTCTAATTTTTTTTGAATTGTGAATGAATCTAACAGAAATTGTAAAATATTTTTAACAATAAAATTTAAGATTCTTGTTATGTAGGGTTATGAGTAAATCACCACACCTTTCAACTCTTGATCTTTCGACAGATTCAAAATATTTGTAGCTTTGATTTGATCTTCTCTTGCAAATGATCTCTCTTTTAATTAAACCCCAACACAAAATGTAAATTTTTTTATTAGTAAAATCAGCAATAAATTAAAACTTACTATGCGGGTTTTTGAGTGAATCACCATTCCTTTTAGCTTATGATATTCTGAATATTTATGTTGCTCCAAAGTATTTTTTTATTGCACAGTGCTCCTAGTATATCTCTCTTGAAAATCACACCCTTGAAATTTTGGGTAAAATAACGAAATGGTGAATAAATTTTTACTATTTAAAAGACTTTATGAAATTATATTTCGAAAAATCGATTGCCACTCATTTTTGAATTTTTAGAGAAAGAAAAAAATCATGTCTTTTTTTATTCAATTTTCCACACATTAGAGCGTTTGATAGTCAAGCACACATGTGTGGTTATATAAAATGTGCACCAACATTTCCAGGACACCATATTTTTTCAACGCACTGACATGATTCAATTTTTTTTCATTTTTGAAATCTCAAAACAATGTGATTATTTGGTTTAACGCAACAGTGCGATATATATTTAAAAGAGAACTGAGACTGTTGAATTCATTTTTATTTTCTAAATTCAGGAAATAGTTGCGTACCGATGTTATTTTTTATTTAAATGTACCGGTGTGTTTGTATGTGAAAGAGCACTAATATGATAACTTATTTTTTATTTTTTCGAAATGTCCAAAATCGGTGCCGGTATTATTTAAACACCCTCGTGCTCTTATTATTTAAACAAACCAATGCGATTTATTCTAATTAGCACACCGGTAAGTTTTAAAAGCTATCTAAAATTTTATTTTCACATAAAATAACATATTAATCTCAAATTATCCTTCGAGATGCATCCACATGAATTATAGTAGTTCATATTATACATTTTAGATATTCACCTTGTTCTTGAAAAATGGTTTCAAAACTATATTGGAATTCCTATTGTGGTTATATTGTTCTTGACATTAACTTTAGATATTCACACAAAATTTTATTTTTGATTTTTCCCAAATATAGGGGGGAAATCTCAATAATATCAAATGGCTAATTCTTCAAATTCCAATCTTCCAGCTCATTCCATATTATTGATCAAAGTCCTTCACAGAGTTCTCCCTTTCCATCTCGAGTAAATTCAAATTTTATTTATATTTCGATTATTTAATTGAATTTATTCTTTTTAATCCATGTCAATTTAAATAAAAATATATGTAAATTATTTGTAGGATCCAGATTCAGAATCGTGTTAAGATGCAAAAAATATTACTCCATGTTATTTTCAAAAACATCGGAAACTCTTAACAGAAGTAGCATATCACAAGTAGTTGGTAGATGAAAATGGACAACCACTTCACCCTGCCAATTGGAATATGACATCTTCTAGCCACAATCCTAGATCAACGATGGTAATAATTGTTTGGTATACTGAAATTTCAACAAACCAATTACATTTTCATACTTACTAATATCATTGATAGTGTGTTAATGACGTTCAATATTTTTTGAAATTAAGATTCTAGTGATGATGAGCGACCCACCTACCATCTTCCAATGCACCCCACTATAATTTCAAATTGAGAGAAGGTTGCATTACGAGCAAGACTTGGAGAGGAAGCATACAAAGAATGGTTGAAACAACCACCTATTCAATTCCCACTATGTCTTGATTCACTAATTAGGAATGACTACATCAATACTAGTTCTTCATCACAGCGCCAAGGGATAGCTTAGTTAGTCGAGTTCATGTTGGTAAGTACCTCGATTATCAGGAGGTCACAGGTAAAATCTCCTCAACGCCCTTGGGGTTACTCCTTTCTAGTTTGGTCAACGGGTAGATCTCTTTGGGTTGATCTACCTGGATTTTCCCGTGGATGTAGTGGTCACTTAGTGTCTTTAAACCACCCTTAAAAAAGTATTTCTTCATCATAAGTTAGCAATGGAGGCAATCAAATGGAGATTGGTATGGATGATTACTTAAGTGATATGAATACCATGGAGGCAATGTTGTTAACGCATTCCAGAATGATGAGCTAGGCGATGATGCTCATATCACTGATGCCTTATTTTAAAGATTCAAATCTGCTTCCATCACCCCTCTCTTTGGACCTGGAAACGAGTAAAATTCTACTCACCTAGGGACAACGATGTTGTTGTACAATGTGAAAGCAAAGTTTGGCATGTCGAATGCATGTTTCTCGGCAATATTGAGGTAATTAACTTGCATGATCGATCAAGTTCCTTGTATTTTTTCACATAATCAAATTTAAAAATGGTCGATTTTATGAATGTTAAATATTGGCATTGTAGAATCATATTCCCCACTGACTGTAGGATATTCAAAGATAAGGTTCTTCCAAGTGATAATGTCTTTCCAGGTAGTTTCGAAGAGGCAAAGAAGTTGTTGAAAATGTATGGTGTTGAGTATATATCATATCATGTATGTTTGAATGATTGTATTCTATATAGAGGAGAATATCACCGTGAACATGATGTAATATTAGCTAGGAGAAATGTAAAAAATATGAATTTTAGTGAATATCTTGTGATAATTTAATTTGTATTACTTAAGTTGTTTTATTCAACTCATATTTTTTAAAAAGAGTTAAATTTAAATTAGTACACTTGCCTCTTAAAGGGAGAACTTCCAATAGAGAAAACCCCAAACTAGAAGTAACTTGATCACAAGCCTTATTTTACATTTCTTTATCCTCATCTTTAGAGAGATAAATTTTTAATTTAAATTGGTAAGTGTTGTTATAAAGATTAAATTTAAATTGCTTGAAATCTCACAAGTCTTATTTGACATTTCTTTATCCTCATCTTTAGAGAGAGATGCTTTCGAATTAAATTGGTAAGAGTTGTTATAAATATTAGATTTAAATTGCTTGAAATCTCATAATTTTAGTAATAAAATAAATTTTATAAAAATAGAATTTTTAAGCTGTATTAAATCTAAATTAATTGTGCTAAGAGGGGTTGTACAACTCAATATGGGAGAGATGTTGTCACATTATGTTACATTTAAAAATAGTAAAATAATAATTGGAATTAACAAATTAAAAATAGTAATAAGAAAAGAAATTAATGTCGTCCATAATAACTATACTTCAATTTACACCTTAATCTTAGATAACTTTATAGAGAGATATAATGTAACCGAAAGTAAAAAAAAAATAGCTTTTATTATAATGAAGAAATGAAATGGCTAAAAAAATATAATTTACTTTTTACTACAAGGAACAAATGTAATTTTTTCACATGACAAGAAATAGTATTATTGGTATTACTGTGCAATTCATTCTATGTTCCATTTGCACGTGATATTTAAAACAAAAATATATTTACAACAATAAATATTTTACTGACAACCATAAGTAAAATATTTCAATGCCCATATTAAATAACATAATTTTATAGATACTTTATATAGAGAAAACTAAAGTAACTTAAATTGAAATTTTTCTTATATTTTCACTTTAGTCAGAAAGATTGAGAGAATTCTTATTCCATTAATAGTTGCTTTCTAATTCAATGTATCAGTGATATTTGTAAACTTTTCAATATTTAATATAGATTTGATATGTAATATTAATTTAGAAAATATTAATAATAAAAATAATTAAATGTATACATATAGGAAAAAAATATGAGGGGGCAATATGGAGAACATGTATTATCAATAAAATATTTCAATTTCAACTACATATATATATTAATATACCAGCTTCTTGGATCTACCAAACTCTTAGAGGGATCAAATCTCTTTTCACTCAAAAAGATGTTTGCATCTCAAGAGATTTGATCCCTCTCGGCACTTGGTAGATCCAGAGTTAAGATGGATCTAGGCTACAAGTTGTAAAAGCATTCCGACTTGAGTTTTTTAAATTTAAGAATAAATTGAATTTTATAAACCAATATTGAATTATTTAAATTATATTTTTGAATACCTTGATCAGGGTATGAGTTGGTGGTTGGGATAGCAGGTGGGGAGTGATGAAGAGTAACCCAGAGGACTGTACCACCGCCCCCCACATGCTTGAGGTGATGGGTTTGGTGGCCCTTGGCATGATTGCATACAAGGGTGGTAGGAAAGGTGGAAAAAAAGATGGTGAAGGAGAAGGTCTTAATGGAGCAAAGGATAGACAGGTGGGTAATGTTGTTGTTTTTATTCACGGACGAGGGATCTGGTGCACATGAAGGGTCGGGCAATGCCATCCTCAGCCTCAAGATCGCAGACATCCTAAAAATATCCATGGGTATGTTTTTTGGCTTATCTCTTCCATTCCAATGTTGATCTGGTTGGGTTTTTTCTAGCGAGAGAGGGGGGAAATTAGGAATGTTAACTAGGAAGGAGAGAATTGCTGGTGGAATTGGGGGTGGCACCTAGTTGTAATGACTAGGTTATGTGTCTATGATTTACTTCTGTTGGCTATCACCTCAACCTCCCTCTGTTTTGAACTTTCATTTTCTCGCATGGGTGATCAAGCGCTCAATATTTAGCTAAAAAATAAAAGTTCTCAAACTGGCTCGAAACTTGAATGACCATGTCCATCACGAAAAAATGATCCTAACGCAGCTTTTTTCACTGAAAATTGAGATCGTATGAGGAATTTATTGAGTTTTGTTTGTTTTCCTAAACATGGGAAATTTTGCAAAAACAATGCACAGTCGTTGCATAGTCAGCAATCCATACTGCTAACGTGGCAAGACTAGGTAGGGTCAACTTGGTCAACATTTAATCATATCTCTCCAAGTGCCACAGTGTGATTGGTTGCAGTTGGTGATGTGGCAGGTGTGTTGGCACAGTTCTATTGGTTAGTTTTGTACCAATGAAAGAATGCCACGTGGCAAGCCCGGAGGTTGCCATGTGGGACCTCGCAATGGTCTAGGCTCATCATAGTTCAAGAAAAAATAGTATGGAGGCATTGAGGTTTAACCCCGCGACCTCCTACCCTACAGACCAAGACTCTTCACTGTCTCCGCTACATTGGTTCTTAACTACTATAGTAACACACATATATTTAACGTGTGAATGCAACTACGGTTACACCAAATACTCATCGCAAACAGTTAACGCAATGACTCCATAAATCGTCACCCCAACAGTTACCGAAACACATGTGAACACCTAACATCTAGCAGTTGGTGTTAATGTTAAGGTCAGTTGACCCGGAGGCTCCAACAGGACCATTACCCTAATTGTTAAGAGAAAAACATGTGAATAGGTCATGGTTACAGTGGAGGTTAATTAACGCGGTGGACAACACTAAAACCCTACTACTAACCACAACATATGGACCCTCTGAAGAGACCGCCAATGGTTTTGGGAAGTAGTTAGCCTAATCTACATGATTAGCACTAATCTTATAGCTAATCATTGTTAGCATTTAATTAATATGGAGTTAAACTTGCGGTGTTTTGGCAGAACCCACTAAATCTGACATTTTCACCAAATTTAGCAGCCCTAACTAGAGCTTTTCTAGTTTTTGAGGAGATTTTCTAGGAAAATATTGTTTGAGCCATAAGTAGAGAAATTTTCGACAAATTTGAGCTTAAGAAAAGGTGTTCCTAGCTAATTTTGACATTATGAACACATAAAGATCCAGTTGGCTTCATTGAGGCTAGAAGGAGCAGCATTAGTTTGGTGGGAAGCAAAGACTCAAGAGGAAATGTGAATTCATGGTAAGATATCCATTTGTTACGTTGAATTTTTTTTTTCAATTAAAATATAGTTTTACCCTTTAGCCTATATGCAAAAATCCATTATGAGTTGGAAGAATTTTAGGAAGCTCAAAGGCCAAATAGTCCAAGACTATACACAGGAATTTAGAAAGAGGGATTTGTTGTTAGGAGTAAATTTGAATTCCCAAGATACAATGTTGAAATATATTAGGGGTTTACATTCCTATTTGAAACATACTATCCTTATGTTCAATCCAAGCAATTTGGATGAGGTATGTGTGCAAGTCACGCACCTTGAAGCAAGGGGAAAGAACATTCAAGAAGAGGGTAGTAATAAGAAGCCATTTAAGGGTAAGGAGAAAGAGAAGGGTGAAAAATGGAAGGGAAAGAAGAATGCAAGTGTGAAGAAAGAATGGGAGAAAACCATATTCCAACATTGTTCCAAAGCTGGGCATGATGAAGCCCATTGTTGGAAATTACATCTCGAACTAAGGCCCAAGAAAAAAAAATTAAGAGAAAACAAAAGACGACCGCTACCACACAACATGACCTTGGTTCAAATTCTAGCGATCAGACCAAGATTTCATGCATGGTCACAAAAAGGAAAGAACTTGTTGCAAGCACTAGTTCCTCAAATAGTCAAAACCACACTCCAACTGAAGAATCAAGAATAGATTTGTTTCATGTAAGGGTAATTTCAAATCATACAAAGATTCATGCATTCTTTGATAGTGGGTTATAATCAAACTTAATTTCAGAAGACTTGGTCAAAAAGCTCAACCTTGAAACTATACCTCATCATAAGCCATATCCATTGGGTTGGATAGTTAACAATGCAAACTTACAAGTTGCAAGGAAGTGTTTGTTCAAGTTCTCCATTATTCAAAAGTTCATTGATGAAGTTGAGTTAGATGTAGTTCCACTTGACATCTCAAGAATCATATTGGGTAGTCCATATTTGTATGATAGGAAAGCAGTATTTTATCGCCATGAAAACAAATACTTATTGCTCAAGAATGTGGTGGAGTAAATTGCGAGAGCCCATCGCAAAATGCTGAACATTTCTTTGGTTACTGCAGTGTCAATGAAGAGACTAGTAAATGCAAGTAAAACTTTTGTGCTTCTCATGATCAAGAAAAAGAATGATATTGATTATGAATCTTTTGAATGTTGTGATGAAAAATTGAAATCTGATTTTTTTGCTGTGGTAAGAAAGCATGGCGAGATGTTTCCAGAAGCAAAGGGGTTACCTCCCAAGAGGGGACTTCAACATGAGATACAAATCCAACAAGATGTTCCACTTCCAAACATTGGCATGTATTGCGCATTGATTATGGAGATCATGGAAATCAAGAAGAAAATTCAAGAATTATTGAAAAAATGTATCATACGCCCATCCACTTCGCCATGTGGTTTGCCCATTGTCTTGGTGCCAAAGAAGGATGGAGCTTGGAGCATGTGTGTGGATTTTCATGCAATGAAAAAAATCACAATAAAGAACCGTTATCCACTCCCAAGAATTTGTGCTTTTCTTGATCAGTTGAGGTATGAAAAGTATTTCACTAAGTTAGATTTACGAAGTGGTTATCATCAACCTAGAATAGTTGAAGAGTACATTTGGAAAATCGAATTTAAAACTAAACAAGGATTTTTTAAGTGGCTTGTTATGCCTTTCAGTCTTAAAAATGATCCAGATACTTTCATGAGAGTAATGAATGATGTATTGAGACCATTTCTAGATGACTTTGTCATTGGGTACTTAGATGATATACTTATATTTAGTAAATCTAGAGATGAACATGTCATGCATGTAAACAAAGTACTTTATGTCTTGAGAAAAGAACAATTGTTTTTAAAAATGTGAAAGTGTGAATTTGGCAAGACTTCTTTAGTGTATTTGGGACACATTGTTGGAGGAGGTGAATTGGAGATTGACCCCTCTAAGGTTAAGATCATTCTGAATTGGACCAATCCCAATACAGTTACAGAGGTTTTTTTGGGAAAATTAGTGTCTTGTTGAACGACTAACCCTCTAGGTTTGGAAGCTACCCTAGAAACAACAGTTTAAAGCAATTCAATGATTTTTCCTATGTGTAATAGATAGGATAAAGATAATGGAACCAATCTAGAACTTCCGCTTAATCCCTTTGCTTGATCTCTCTCTCCTTTGGCAGATCCTACAACTCCTCTCTGTACTTAATAAGCTTGGAGAGTACTTGCACAAGTACAGCAACAAAGAACCGTCAAAGCATCATGATCTATTACAAAATAAACATTAAAGAATCATATATATAATGAACAAATGATAGCATTCACAATTGCACAATCATATGGGAGAAAACTTGAAGAGCTTTATTAATAGAAAGGAGAATTACAAACCAGTTGTCTGATCCAGTGCCATCCTCCCAGCTTCAACCTTATTCACCTCATGAAATAGGAAGATCACACCAACAAGAATACAATGCTCTCTCCTCAATTACAAACTATCAACACTTACTTGTAATTCGTAATATTCCAACCTTCTGATCTCTTGGATTGGAGAACAATTTATAGATATTTGCAAGGGTGTGAGTCATCCATGGGGTTTGATTAGTGTCATTCCACTTGTCAGAATTGGTTCCACAAGAGAGGGGATTGGAGATGGTTTCCTAGTTCCTTTTTTCATCCTTGGCTGAATTCAGAGAGGCAAGTGGCACATGAGAAGTTTCTAGAAGATTCCATAAGCGACAAACTAACAAACTGTCCCAGAAACTTGTCTATCCTCACCCATCGCACCGTATAGAAGGACTAAACAATATGCATCACACCCTGACAGTGTACCAGTCAGTATGCATTGCACTTTGATACTGGAGCAGTTAGTATGGTCTAGTTTAGGCAGTTTCTGGATGATTTCTCAGATGGAACTTTTGGGGAATGATGTATTCAGATGACTATGTTCCTTTAGGGTATGAAACAACTCTTTTAAGGGTTGATGAGCCCTAATACATCGATCATATGAGTTTGGTGTTGATGTGCCCAAATATGTCTATAACAGTTGCCCCCTAAAGCATGAGGTCGTAAAAATTCATGTCGGGTGAAATGCTTTATCATGAGGATCCAAAGTTTTGAACTGGAATGTGACCTACATCAATTTACAATACAATATATGATAATATATGATTTTTCATGAACTAGCTGAGGGAGGCATTCCCATGCTCATCTTTATAAATTTCATTTCATGTACATAGATCAAATAGTCGTCTACAAATATAGACTCGTGATTCTACAAATATAGAGTCGTAATCCATGATTAGGAAGACCATCTGTGTAGAGCCTTTGTACATTTGATGTTTTTTATATCCCTGAATGTATCGTAGCCCAGATGGATGAAACTAGATCTGGGGTCTTCAAACTCGTTCAATGTTCGTTCGATGTACAAGTCAATCCATGTGAAGAGATGTTCTAACGTTGAACATGGAAAGACATTTCCTGATTGCCAGCCAATGATGTGACTTGTTAATAGACGTGAGAGGGATCACCAATGATGATAATGATCCTCAAGGTACCACAGTACATTTTACGTGGTGTGAATACATGATCTGATGTCGAACACCATGCAAAATCTTTTAGTCGAAGGCCATTGATGTCAACCTATCGCCAGAAGTGAGAATCTTGCCATTGATGTATGCAAGCTTCAAAGCATTGAAAGGGTTGTTTCTAAGTCAACTTCTTGGATAATGAGCTGATGTCAACAAGAAGTTACTCGTCATAGGAGGGCCTTGATGTATCCCACATCTATGATACGAAATGAAGCAAACGATTTCTGGAGGTGAAAATGAACTAACGACACAAGGTTCAAGAATGGCGGTCATGAAAAATGAAGGTTGGGGGTATTGCAGTGTATGAGACATTAACTGGATGGTGAGTTCTCAACTGAATGACTTCTCTTGAACATTTCGGTGACACTGAGATGAATTGGTAGCATTAACCCCAAAAGATGGATGGTATGAAAGACCAATGGTATGATGACCAATGAATGGAATAACCCAACCCAACTCAATCATGGAGATGAAGTGAAATTTTCATGTTCAAGAGTGACTTGCTACCATAAATTCTTCACATTTTTTCCCCTTTTTCCCATGTCATTGCTGACCAATACCTATTTATTTTTTCAATCTTGAGGAGGATAACATATGCTTGTTCTATAATTCGCCCTTCGGGCAAACCCGTCGCTATTTGATGTTTTAACGAGTCTAGTGACAGTGAAACTCAGCCTCGTCTAGATGGACGAGTTTTTTGCTATTATTTTAATGAGTTTAATGACAAGGATAACTTGGTCCTTTTCATGTTTATAGAGTTTGAAAAGAGACGAAAAGAAAACTCTATAATTTCTTTTTTGTAAAGTAATCCCTCAGGTCCGAAAAATGATAAAATAATACAGGAGGGTTGACGTTTTCAATGCTTTAACGAGCCGAAAAGACAAGCACTCGACAATATTTTCATGTTTAGTGAGTCTGAAAAGGGTTTAAAGAGGAATCTATAGTTTCTTTTTCATTTTTGAATCAAAGCTTGAAAAGAAGACAAAAAGTTTGCTTGTTGGTCAAAGATGTTCAATTCACTATTTAGCACATTAGATTCTTTCATCAGTTGTTCAATCTGCTCAAAACTCCATCAAATTGATTAGAAATACATATATATGGATGAAAAATGAACTAAAACTAACATGTCACTTTGAAGTACATGAAAAGTAAACATAAAAATTAGTTTTAACATTTCATTTTCATCATTTCATTTCAAATTTTGGATTTGGATCTCTGAAGCAGTTTACCCCCTCAAATTTCACCAATCAATTTCGAGAGATCCAATGGACCATTTCCTGCGCCGTCAGGACTAGGTAGGGGCCATCCTTAAGCTCTTCATTTTCATTCCATATGTTTTCAATTATGGGCAAGTTTTCTCACTTTTTTGGGCCTCAAGGGTTTGAATATTTCACTGTCCAATCATCATACCTTGTCTAGATCAAAAAGTGAATTGCATACTAGGCTACCAATAGGAAAAACATTATGCTTCTCGCCTTCGTCAAAGGCTAGGTGCGATGGGCACAGAAGGGAAAGTTTGTACAATGTTTTTTCATCAAATGTTTACCTGTTTTTGCTCAAAAATGGATCCTAACTCATATAATGTTTGTATTTCATATATTTGTTGGATCACGATGGTTGTCAAATGGCGTGAATGAGAACATGAAGAGGAGGATATGATTTCTTTGCATGACTAGGGCATAATGGATGCATTAAGGAACTGTGGTTTACTAAATTTTTTTCACATATCCAGCATGGAACAATAGATAAGTTTGTTGCAGTATCTCCTTCATGCTTGGGATCCTATTGACCAGGTATTCCAGATCAGAGGTAAATCTATTCCTTTCAAGGTCAAGGATATTTATTTTCTGATGGGTTTGTCAAGGCGTGGTGCCCCTCTTTCACTATCAGGATTTTCTCGTGGAGGCGAATCAATGAAATATTACATGCGTCAGTTCTATAGGGATGGATCCCAACCCAGCAGAGATGGTAATATTAATATATGGGATGTTACTGATTGACCTTTGAGGACCATCCTATTTACCTTTGCTAGATTGGCTGGCAGCGCAGCCTTACATTTAGCGAATAGATCCTACATGCAGTATGCCTTGGAATTCCTGGAACCGAAGGTATTCAATTGGTGTGAAGTGGTACTTTCTATCATAAAAGAGAAACTATCTAAAGTAAAGGCTAGAAGAACCAAGAACTTTGGTTATGGATCCATATTGACTACCTTTGCTTTGGAAAGTATCCCATTGATGCAACCTCAAAACATTTCACTGGGATTTCCTGCACTGAGAGAACCACAGATGCAAAGATGGGTGGACCTTATGGCTAGGCATGCTGGCCAGTCACAGATCTCCTTCACATCTACCTTCTTTGAGTGGTTCTACCACCAGGAGATGGTGTTTGCAGAGTACCCATATATTGGGATGGATTTCTGGGGTGATCCAGATTTTGCATTACCAGTTGGTGAGCAGTGGAGTGCTATAGGTAAAATGATTTGACCACATTTCTTTTTCAGTTTTCTATTTTTTTGTGTTTTTGATGTTAACAAGACTAAAAAAACTCATATGTGTGTGCAGATATTGGACTAGTTTGACCAGTGACATGCCCACAAGTGGATGATGCTCCAGCAGGAGAAGCTGTAAGGAGAACAGTCCTTAGGGACCTGGACATAGCGGAGACCCTTGCACAACTACAGGATCAGATAGAGGGATTGACCCTTGGGATTCCAGATGTCTGGATTGATGAGCTACCTATGAGGCTATAGCACCATACTACTAGTGTACCGAGTCGTTGGACTAGGCTCCTACGCATGATAGCACAGGCGGTGGCATGTTATCACCAACATCACTAGTCTAGGATGTTTTTTCTGCATTTACTTTGATTTTCTGGGTCAGATGACCAATTTTGTCTTGGACACAAAACATTTTATGAAAACTTATAAACAACTATCTACTTTGACTTCTGGAGTTTTATTTTGGTTATGTGATGAAATCCTATGCAAATGTTGATGTGAAATGCTTTCTTTACATATGTTGTAAATGTCTATTTAACACGTAGTTTGATAATGAATCAGTCAATGTGTTTAAGTTTTTGGAAATGTGTTGATATTGAATAAAATCAAAATGTCTTTCCAAAATCCTAACTCTTAGGAACATGCGATGAATAGCTAGGTTCCGAATAGAATAAACGCTAGTAAGCTGTAGAATGACAAGTTGTGAATCTAGCCTGACAATGATATGGTGTATGCCATGTCAAATGGCATCAGAGAGAAGTTCAATCAATGTGCTATACTCAGTGATGTTGTTGGTTGATTGACGGATACATATTCCCCTGAAACTCACTAACTCGCCACTTGGAGTGAAGATGGTCGAGGTCGCAGCAGATAGGTTCTGCATGCTATGACTAGCTCTGTCAGAATACCCAACAAATGGTTCCAAAAAGTTTAGCATCTGTAATAAATGTGAAGTGGATTACCTAATCAAAATGACAACTCTAAAAGAAAACACTCAAAAATGCAATCCAATCATATGTACAATGAGCTTACTACACTTAATCAAGCATAGTAATGTTTAAGATACAACCCAATTCGGGGTTGCGACAGTGGAATCCCATCATAATCGACTAACTCGTAGGCTCCTTTTGTCAACACACGTTTAACAATATAAGGGCCCATCCATAGTGGTTCAAATTTCCCTTCTCCTAAATTGTCAGAGTCCTAATTGTACAACAAGACTAGGTCACCTTCTGAGAAAACAAGAGGCTTGACATTTTTGTCATATTACACCTTGATGTGTTTCTTATGTGCTTCATCAGCCAATGCAGCATCACAATGGGTTTCATCCATATGGATTAATTCCAATAAACAAGCTTCTTCTTCAGAAGTTTCGGGTAGCAGGTTGATTACAAGTTTGAGGGATGAGATTTCACACTGAATTGGTAAGATTGCTTCTAGACCATACACCAACTAAAACGTCATAAATCTAGTCGCATTTCTTACCGAAGTCCTATATGCCCACAGAGCTGAGTACAGGATTAAATGCCAATTCTATTTATGGACTCCAATCATTCTCTGCAACATGCACTTAAGGATTTTGTTGATTGCCTCAACTTGTCCATTAGCCTATGAATAATATGCAGTAGAACTATCATGGGATAGTCCTAATTTGGTAGTTAACTTAATCATCATGTGATTGCGAAAATGTGACCCATGATGTGTGACTATAGCCTGTGGCACACCAAATCTAGAAACTACATGATTGAGAAAGAAAAGAGCAGTCCTTTCGCTATTGTTGTTCAATGTAGGCATCGCCTCGACCCATTTGGTAAAATAGTCGACAACTACTATAATATACCCATGCCCCCCAGCCGAGGTGGGGTTACATGTCATGAAATAAATGCCCCATTTCGCGAATGGTCCAACAACAATGACTGGATGCAGTGGTGCAGGTGGTAATCTAGTTTTGCGATCAAAAATTTGACAAGCATGGCAACTTCTGAATGAAAGTATGCAATCTTTGAATATGGTGGGCCAGAAGTAACCAGCTCATAAGATATTTTGTGCAGTAGTGTAACCAGATAGATGCCCCCGACAAGCATTTGAATGACAATCATTCAAAACTCTTTTGGCCTCCTCATGCGTGAGGTAACTTCGTAAAACCGTATCGACATCACGACAACAAAGTGTATCACCAACGATCAGATAATCTTTGGCTTGGTATCGAGTATGTCGTTGTTCAGAGTAAGAGGTGTTAGGCCTAAACGTTTGGGTCTAGAGATAGATTAGTATATCCCCATACCACAGATCACTTGACGATATCAAAAATAGAGTCTTATCCACGATTGATGCTTCTGATGTTAAATTAGTGGAGGATGAGGGAAGGTCACAAAGTAACTCTGCAAAGACCAGAGACTTCTTTGATTTGGATTTGATGAATTCCAGATCAAATTCCTGCAAGATGACTATCCATTTGGAATATTTCCCCCCCATCAATTGACGTGACAGAATGTATCTCATAGGGTTGTAATCTGACACAATGGTAGTTTTGCGAAGGAGAATATAATGTCGAAATCTCTATACTGCTTGAACGGCTGCTAAAGCCAACTTTTCAACATAAGAATACTTGTTTTCTATATTATTAAGATTGTGACTTAAATAATATATAGGATGTTCAATTCTGTCATCTTCTTGCACTAAAACCATACCGATGGTTGTATTTGCAGTGACGAGATACAGGTAGAAGTCTTTTTGATAGCCAGGAGCATACATTAATGATGCTTTTATCAGGGAATATTTGAGAGCATCAAAGGAAGCTTGCATAACCTGATCCTAATGGAAGGGTACCCCTTTCTTCAAAAGATGTGTATAACCTTTAGCGAGCTCAGCATAATTTGGAATGAACCTCCTCAGAAAGTTAGCTTTCCCTTGGAGTCTCTGGATCTGAAGCAAATTTGAGGGTGGAGGCATGTCAAGAATTTCCTAAACCTTTAATGGATCGAGTCGAATTTCATCCTTAGAAACTACAAAACCAAGCAGTCGACTAGAACCAACACAAAACACACATTTATGCGGATTGAGTCATATCTTGTAGCGTCGGAAACGTAAAAATATGGCTCTCAAATTTTGTGGATGATCAGTCTATTTTCGCTAATGAGCAGGCAAATCATCAAGATATGGTTGAATGATGTGTTTAATCTCATGGAAGGCATAATTCATTGCCCTCTGAAATTTTTCCCCTGCATTCTTCAAACCGAAAGGTAATTTACGATATGAGAATGTGCCCCACGGACATATAAATGCAATTTTTCACTGGTCTTGTGGGCAGATATTGATTTGATTGTAACCGAAAAATCCATCCATGAATGAAAATATTTCGCATCCAACACATTTATCAATTATTTGGTCAATAAAGGGTGTAGGATAGTTTTCCTTCAGACATGCTTGATTTACATCCCTATAGTCGACACACACTCTAATCGTTCCTTTTTTTTCATCACAAGAACAATATTCGATATCCAATCAGTGAGAGGAACAGGGTAAATGAAGCTAGCACTCAAAAAAATTTCAACCTCTGATTTAATGGCAGCAACTTTCTTTGGATGAACATGTCGAAGTTGTTGTCGTACTGGTTTGATATCTGAGTACATCTTGATTTCATGTTCAACAATGCTAGAGTCAATGTCTGGCATTTCTTCATAAGACCATGCAAAGACATCTCTGAATTCACGAAAAAGAGCACTGTAACTATCTAGTTTTGATGGAGAACAAGATTTGCCGACGTGAATATTCTCTACAATATTAGGTTTGGTCGAAATATTAATGGATATAGTTTCTTCAATTTTAGACAAATTTCGCTCAGAATCGACTGTATTTACAGAATTAAATAAAAAATCAACAATCGAAGGGTGATTGAGGTCATTTGAATAATCTTCATTGTCATCTCAAAGGTGGAAATGACGATGATAATCTTCCCACGACATCTCTCCTATCATTATTGATTGGATGATTCCTTCGTCTGTAGAATGTGTACGAGACCAAGGATCAAAAGAGGTACCATATTCTAAAGACCTATCTACCCAAACACTCGTTGAGTACGGATTCGGATTTTCCATGCAAGCCTAGTAGATTGATTGCTACAAGGATTCAATGGGGCTTGGTGGCAACACCTCATGGTGATCATCACTATCAAAATAGTCGGAACTCTTCTTAAACTCAGATGATGTAGAAGAGATCATGTGGCAGGTTTCCACTATGGCTACTTCTGCGAAACCAGATGGAGATAAGAGAGCAAAAGTACCCATCAGAGAAGGATCTTTTAGGAGACCTACTCCAACATTCTGAAGCAATTGTGAATTTCCATGGATCAAAAGAATGCTTCCGGTAGCTTGTGAACTATTAGAAAAAAAGGTTATTTGATCAACGACTATGATTGTTACACTGAATTTTGTCACCTTGACTATCTGCAGTTATATGGCCCCATCAATAGCCATATTGTCCTCTTTGTCAAGCCCCATACCTCTGCTCTTCATGTCAAAACTTCAAAAGGGAGAAAGTCACTTGAAAGCATGTTTATCTCTGGGTACGCAGGTTCTCTCTACCTTGACTGCGTGTACGCATCCCAAATACATTAGACCTGCGTAGTAATACGCTCTATAAGCTAAAGCTAGGGTGCGTACCCCTATAAAGGTTAAAAGGCGCAAGTTTCATCTTTAAAAAGTTACTTGTGGTCACTTCTAGAGCCTTCTAGAAGAGTTTTTGACGTGTATTGAGCGCCTCCAGATGGTTCATGCACCCCTATGATAGAGGAGCTTATCCCATCAAGAGAGGAGCTATCCCATCAAGAGAGGAGCTACCCCATCCAAAAGAGGGAGTATCCCATTGATGTTGGAACTGAATAACCTCTTCTAGAATACTATAAATACAGGCATTGGGCCAAAGGAGGGGAGGTTGAAA
>APFE030185173.1:140088-190581 GCA_000404065.3 Pinus taeda
CATTAAGAAAGATGTTAAAAATCCCAGCAACTCTTCATCCTCAAACAGAAGAGATTGCCTAGCTCAGGCAAGAGAAGGATGCAGCTGCTATGCTGATGACATTATACAAAGAGCTCATCCACACCCAAGAGAAGCTGCAGGAATCAGAGGCTACCCTGCAAGCAGCATTACAGCAAAAGGAGGCAGGGAAAACCTCACAACCTCCTCCACAAACAATAAATCTCGAGGAAATCCCTCAAACCAATGCCCCTCCTAGCCAGCAGGTACAACAGGCAGCACCATCCACCTCAGCACCAACAACAAAGCAGGCTGAAAGCCTAGACATGCAAAAGCTGAGGAATGAAATTCAAGTCTTGGAGTCTCAGATGTCAGATCTAAATCAAGCCAAGGACAGTCTGGCAAAAATAAATGAGAAATATGACAAGTCCAAGCAGAATGTGGCTGAAAGAGAAAGGGAGGTAAAGGCCCTCAATAAAAGGATAACTGAGCTAGAAGAAGAGCTCACACTAGACAAGGTCACATCTGAGCTCAAAAGGGTCATGTGGGGCAATATTGGCTAGTCCATCACAGATCAGTGGGAGTATATTGAGGCCATTCATGAGCAAATAACGCTCATTGGAAAAGCACATAGAGAGATACAACGGGCAAGGGCATCTCTAGGCAATATGCCTTAGATTGCCACTAGAATGATAAACATGCTAAACTACAGAACAAGCTCCCAACTCATCAAAATGGGAATTGGAAATAGGACAGAGACCATTTCACTGATCAAAAGGGCCCTGACATTAAGAAACCTGATTCAGACCCTGGAATGAAGAACCCAGGATATGCAAGCAGACATCAACAAATTCCAGAACAGGTTCATGGCATTGCAAAACAGGGGTCTGCCTAGCCTACTGGAGCCATCAGGAAAGTTGCTCTCACATGAAAAATATGCTAAGAGAGTGAACACCTTTGCTGGGAATCAAATTTCAGAGGCAGCTAGTTCATCAGCAGAAACAGGACCAGTAACAGGGCAGATCCTCTTCAACAGGGTAGAAAGTTTGTTTTTTATTATGAATGAAATCACACACTTGTTTGATGAGCCTCCCCATTTTTACAAGTATACAGAGGCCGATGAGACCATGGGGTCAATTTTGAGGCATCAATTGCCTACACCGGATGTATGGGAAAATTTGATACAATTACTGTTAAATCAAAGTCAGTAATTATGTTATTACTTTTTGAAAGTATTTAAATTTTCATAGTCAGGAAGATAAAGACACATCAGCAGGTATGCAGAAAGAGGCTGAGCCAACTCAGCACAAGTATTCGGCCACCACAACAGCACTAGCAGTTACAGGTGACAGGGCCAAGAAGCTACAGGAAGACACAGCTGCACACACACGTCATTCAGCAGTTATAACAAAGTGCTAAACCGACTCCGTGAGCTCCAAAGGTCAGCTTATTCTGACAGGAGTTAAGAGCCTTTAAAGTTCATTAAAGATTGTAATAACTTTTTATCTGCAATCTCTGTACGAGTTAATGAAGATATTTTACCTCTCAGATGACTCAATGACTGAGATATTTTTGTATAAGACTTCTATATATTCCCCCTCGCATTAGTTAACAGGGGTTGGACACTGGATGTAAGAAATCTTTCATATCTCTTCTGCTCCTCTTCTACTGTAATTCTCAGAGAAATAATACAAAGGATGATGAATTTCCAAAGCTCTGTGTTGTTTGATCTTGTCTGGTGCTTAGTTGAAAGTTGCAGGATTCCTGCGTATCTCATGACTCAATAAGCTTCTCTTGTACCTCTTTGTTATATGTTTGTTGATCTTTCATATATCATTCATGTTTCCATGTTTAAACTGTTAATAGCAAGGAAAAAGAATAGTTCCAGGACTTAATCTCAGATTACCCTGAACTCAATCTAAGCTATTGTAAATGTCTTTTCTTTAGTCATAGTAATGAAAGCATAATTCTTAACTGCTACCCTTTCACACTATATCATCACAGTGATTTATTATTTCAGGAATTCAAGTTTTTCTCCTGAGGAATACATCCCTTTCTCACATCCTAGCTTAGTGAGGAATTTTTAATTGCTTTTCACTGGTTGTTCACACTCCATAATCACAATTTAAAATTTGTTTCATGAAGTATCTAAATGGCCCTGTAACTCCAACTACATCAAACTCAGGATTTCAAGAAACTAGTAGCCACAGACTCCATTGCCCAATGGACTAATTTTACCTGCAGAAACTACACTTCAAAGTTTCAGAAAGACATCCTCCCAACCAAACATAAACCAAAAACTTAACTTCATAACTAGCCTAAAATTTCCATAAAACAGAGAAAAACTTTAAAGAGAGAGCCCTCTCTGATTACAGCTGGGCTAGACGCTGTAATCCAAAGATTGGTTAGTGGTTACCCTGGCCGTATTCCCTTGGGAGTCATAGGGAACAACCTGGGTGTTAACAGGATGCATACTGGAACATAGTGGAAGACAGTGTGATGGTCTAGAGAGTGCAACTGAGAAAGGTTTTGGCTCAAATGAAGAGCAGTTTTCAATGAATCAAGCTTGGTTTTGATGAAAAATGATGAGAAAAGTATGATGGAATGTCTTGAGAGGTTACTGAGCTACCAAAAGGGCATCAAGATGTGTCTGCAAGTCAAATGTTTAATTCATAATCTAAACCAGAGATTGATTGAAGCAACATTCATCTACTATGCAATTGTAGAGCAAGAGTGGTTCGAAAGCTACCTGGCAGGATTCAGACTCTGTCTATAGTTTATAGCTTTGAACATAAAACAAAAAATAACAACAAACAAACTTTTGTTCATTCTCCAGTGGAGTCACCAATTTGTGTCTGGGAAAATTAGTGTCTTGTCAAATGACTAACCCTCTATGTTTTCCATCTACCCTAGAAACAACAGTTTAAAGCAATTCAATGATTTTTCCTATGTGTAACAGATAATAGAAATATAATGGAACCAACCTATAACTTCCGCTTAATCCCTTGCTTGATCTCTCTCTCCTTTAGCAGATCCTACAACTCCTCCTCGTACTTAATATGCTTGGAGAGTACCTGCACAAGTACAGCAACAAAGAACCGTCAAGGCATCGTGATCTATTACAAAATAAACATTACATAATCAGATATATAATGAACAAATGATAGCATTCATAATTTCACAATCATATGGGAGAAAACTTGAAGAGCTTTATTAATAGAAAGGAGAATTACAACCCAGTTTTCTGATCTAGCGGCATCCTCCCAGCTTCAACCTTCTTCACCTCATGAAATAGCAAGATCACACCAACAAGAATACAATGCTCTCTCCTCAATTACAAACTATCAGCACTTAGTTGAAATTCACAATATTCCAACCTTCTAATCTCTTGGATTGGAGATCAATTTATAGATATTTGCAAAGGTGTGAGTCATCCATGGGGTTTGATTAGTGTCATTCCACTTGTTACAATTGGTTCCATAAGAGAGGGGATTGACGATGGTTTCCTAGTTCCTTTTTTCATCCTTGGGCAAATTCAGAGAGGCAAGTGGCACAGGAGAAGTTTCTAGAACATTCCATGAGCAACCAACTAACAAACTATCCTGGAAATTTGTCCATCCTCATCCATCACACCCTATAGAAGGCCTAAACAGTATGCATCGCACCCTGATAGTGTGTCAATCAGTATGCATCACACTTTGATAGTGGAGCAGTCAGTATGGTCCAGTTTAGGCAGTTTCAGGATGATTTCTCAAATGGAACTTTTGGGGAGTGATGTATTCAGATGACTATGTTCCTTTAGGGTATGAAAGAAATATTTTAGGAGTTGATGAACCCTAATACATCAACATATGAGTTTGGGGTTGATGTGCCCAAATACATCTATAACAAGAGGTAAGAAGCATTTTAGGAGTAGCACAATATTGGAGAAATTTTATTGCTATGTTTTTTTTTTCCATTTCAACTCCATTACATGCATTGAAAAGTGTCAAGAAAGTCTTCCATTGGGGAGATGTACAACAGAAATAATTTTATGCTTTGAACCAAAAGATTAGTTTAGCACCAATATTGGCTCTTCTGGATGTTAGACATCCATTTGAGATTCAAACGAATGCTAGTGATTATGCCATGGGAGCAATTCTTATGCAACATGGTAAGCCCATTTCATTTCATTCTGAAATTTTTAATGGAGCTGTAACTAACTATCCCACTTATGAAAAAGAATGTTATGCATTGGTAAAAAGTGTTAAGAAATGGAATCACTACTTGATGGGAAACGTGACCATTATCCATACTGACCATCAACCATTGTAGTACTTATAGTCATAGTCAAAGTTGCGGTTGTCACGACATTTTAGATGGATGTGTTTTCTACAATAGTTTCATTTGGTTATCAGGTACAAGAAATGAATCTAAAATAAGGTAGTCTATATGCTTTCAAGGCCTATTGTAAATTCATCTGTTATACTCAAGAATAATTTTGTTTTGCATGAAAGTTACATTGAGCAATATGCAAATGATAGTGACTTTCAAGATGTGTATGTAGTCTTGAGTCAAGGAAACCAAATTGAAGAGTTTGATTATAATGTACATAACAGTTTGTTGTGTCATTTTGGGAAGTTCTGTATTCCATAGGGAGAAAGAAACAATATCATTAGGGAGGCACACACTTCATTGATTACTGGACACTTTGGTGTAGGCAACATAGTAGCGAATCTCCAAAGGTATTGTTATTGGTCACACATGTTTTATAATGTTTCTCATTTAATAAGAGGATGTTCTTTCTGTGCAAAAAGTAAGCCTAGAAATAGGAAACTTGGATTGTACACTCCACTTCTGGTATCTTCACATCCATGGGAGAGTATATCAATGGATTGTGTAGGAGGTCTTCTATTATCAAGGAAAGGTCATGATTACTTGTATGTAGTTGTAGACATGTTCAGTAAAATGTGCATATTAACACCATGTAAAAATAAAATTATAGCTGAACAAACAACTCATCTTTTCTTCCAAAACATTTGGGTTCATTTCAGTCTTCCTACTTTATTGTAAGTGATCGAGATTCTCAATTTGTAGGGAATTTTTGGGTGAATTTGTGGGACATGATGGACACAAAGTTGAAGAAGAGTACAAAATTTCATCCGCAAATAGATGGATAAAACAAGCTGGTCAACAGAACAGTCATTCACCTTCTTAGAGGATATTGCATCAAACATCCCAAGTTGTGGGATGAACAGTTGCATTACATACATCATTCATATAATAGGGAAAATAATTCTTCCACAAACACATCGCCATTTGAGGCATGTTATGGGTACTTGTGAAGATCGCCATTGGAATTCATATTTGAGAAATATATTTCCATTGATGGTCACAGTGAGATCGATAAGGCAAGAAAGTTCATAGAGAAAATTTAGTTGATACATCATACAGTGCAGGAATAGCTTGAGAAAAGTCAAAGCAGCTACAAGGCAAGGCATGACAAACATTGGGTTGATCATAAATTTCAATTTGGATACAAAGTATGGTTATATATAAGCAAAGAGAGACTTCAAGGGGAAGGTAAAAATTTTATACCAATCTGTTATGGTCCTTTTAAAATTCTGGAAAAGATTGGTAACAATGCATTTAAGTTTGATTTTCCTCCTTATATGAAAATATACTTTGTTGTTATTGTTGAGAATTTGAGATTGTTTGAGCCTCCTTTGATTGATGATCAAGGAGAGCATGTTCAAATTCCATCAATATGTGATTTCCCTTAGAATATCTTGATGAACTTCAGCAGGATCTCAAACTTTATAGAAGGTCCAGGACTTCGATAAGAGGGGATGTTGAATACCTTAGAGCAGGACTCAAGGGACAAAAGCCTTCTAAATCCAAATGGTTGCATATCGAGAAGGTGAGGCAGTTGTACCCTCACCTGCTGAACAATTGATAGTATATTTTGGGTTTCAAAAGCCTTCTAGTGGGGAGGAATGATTAGGGCTCAGTATTTAGCTCAAAAATCAAAGTTCTCAGAATGGCTCAAAACCTGAACAACCACATTCATCTCAAAAAAAGGATCCTAACGCAACTTGTTTCATTGAAAACTGAGTTATTATGAGGAAGTTATTGAGTTCTGTTTGTTTTGCTAAACAGATGAAATTTGCGAAAAAATGCTTAGTCATTGTACAGTCAGTAGTCCATTCTGCTAACATGGAAAGTGACTAGGCAGGGTCAACATGGTCAACATTCAATCATATCTCACCTAAGTGTCATAGTGTAATTGGTTGCAATTGGTGATGTGGCAGGTGCGTTGGCGTAATTCTATTGGTTAGTTTTGGACCAATGAAAGAATGCCACATGAAAAGCCTGAAGGCCACCAGGTGGCACCTCCCAATGGTGTAGGGCTCAAAACAATTTAATAAAAATAGTATGGAGGCATCAGGGTTCAACCCTACGAGCTCCTACTTGTAGATCAAGACTCTCCACCATCTCTGCTACGTGTTATTGGTTCAAGGTTTGAGGTTAGGGGGGCGGTAGCCCTCCCCATGTGAATGAAACTATGGTTACACCAAAAATTCATCACAAACAATTAACGTAATAGTTCCATAAACCATCACCCCAACAGTTACCACAACACATGTGAACAACAAAAATCTGGCAGTTGCAGTTAATTTTAAGGTCAGTTGACCTAGAGGCTCCAACAAGACCATTACCATGACGGTTAAGTGAAAAACATTTGAAAAGGTCATGGTTATGGTGGATGTTAGTTAATGCGGCAGAAAACACTAGAAAACTGTGCCACTAACCATAGCATGTGAACCCTCCACCGAGATCATGGGGTCCCTAGGAACTGTGGGCCAAGGGCTAAGTGGGGATGCCTGTAGGGTTCATGCAGGTAAAAGTTATGATCCAGGCACTGAGGGAAGCAGAGATCAATTAAGCTGCTTCCTAGGAGAGGCTCCCTACTATCGAAGCCAACAAGAATATTGGGATATAGTTAGAAATTCTTGCAGAGAAGGAACTGATAGGACTCTCAGGTGGCAATTTGAGAAAGAAATGATAGAGGTTATGCACCTGTATCTTGGGCATAGGGGAAAGGGTTTGATAATAATGGTTGGCCTACTACTGGTAAGCGATAGAACTCACTCGCTTGGTCATGGTAAGGGGAAGATAACACGTCCATGGTCATGAGGAAATGGGTTTGGAAACATGGGCTTAGTGTTGGTGGTTGGAGTTTGGCCCCTCATGGGGATTGGACCTCTATTGGGCACGGGATCCCCCACAACATGTTTTGGGGCTCAAAGCGCAAGTTTTGGTCAATTGTATTGTAAGACTCCACGAATTGTGGGCGTGGAGTGTGAAGTATAGGATGAGTCATAGAGTTGTCCACCCTAGAATATCGTAATTTAATGCAAAGTTGTGTTGGCCTACCCATGGTATGCAGACCATGGGATTGTATAAATAGAGTGAGGCTCTAAGTTGTAAAGGGAGCGAAGGAACGAGAGATAGAATAGCGAAGGCATGGTTTGATGTTAGAGTTAAATCTGAAGTGTACTGGGTCATAGTAGTAGGAAGAGGCTCTGCAACTGAGTGCGCAGAGGCCTAATAGATTCTGCAGCTGAGTGCGCGGACCCTTGCAACTGAGTGTGTAGGGTGGAGTCAGGTCTATACTTGGGATTGAAAGTTAATAAAGAGAAGTTTATTTTGTCCATCTGTTCTTGAATCCATATTTTGATGTTATGAATTACTTTTACTTTATTTTTTTACCGTGTGCAATTGGTAAATACTTGTATGATTGCTTATATATGAAAATAATCTAAGTAATTAGCTAACAGAGCCTAATTAAGGAAGACTTGGGTAAATAATATGGGTCACGCTGCAGTTAGAACTACACGAAGACTGTATCACAGGGCGTGGGTGCCCGCTGGTGCACGTAGCGCAGTAAGTGCGAAGGTTTGACCGCGTACCAATCACCTCATATTAGACATCCCCAGGGTGCGGAAACCCAGTTCTAGCGCCCTCCCATACTACTTCGAATGAGACCTCAGTTCACGGACTATTGTCGAAAGGGCTAGTAGTATCGGTATTTGCTTGGCTAAATCACTTTTGAACTTGGGTCAGGCCCCACTGAGCCAACAAATGGTTCTATTGTCGGGGTCGGGATCTGCATAAGGGATGTCTGATGTCGTGCCACTAGAACCCAATAAAGAAGGAAATTGAAGAGTGGTTGGACAAGAAGATTAATAAGTTCGCGACTCAAGAAAAGATAACTCCACAAGTATTGATCAGGAGCTCAGGACCAAGTGTCGTAAAATGGTCAAAAATTAAAGTGCTCAGAACTGGTTTGAATCTGAACGACCGGATATAGCTCATCCTCCTAATTCCGGTGCCACAAACGGTTCGAAAAACGGTCGCCATATGAGAAAGTTATGCCAAAAACAAAATCGCCCAATAACCCTTAATTTTTGAATATTTTTCAAAAAAAAAATATTAAAAAAAGAATATTTCGTAGAATATTCTTTAGAATATTTTGTCTAATATTCCTTGGAATATTCTAAAGAATATTCCTTTTCAGGCAGCTAATCACAAGTTTCCACGTGGCAAGCCCGGAGGTCGCCACATGGCAAGCCCGGAGGTTGCCACGTGGCTCAAGTGACATCATGATGACGTCAGCAAGGTTTTGGGCATACGCTAAAATTTTTTGGTTGTAGCGTGGTTTGAACCCACGACCCGTTCACCATAAATTGAACGACTTACTGCTGCACCAAACACCTAAATATTATTATATGGGTGGCATAAACATTTATTAAACTTTGATTTGATGTAAGATGGGAAATGGAGGGGGCCAGCCCCCAAGGGCCAGCCCTCGTTCACATGACCACACCATGTGACCTCTACCCAAAACCGGTAGTCAGTTAGCGGCGGATTTGGCAGAGCACTAAATTTGGGCGGTCCCGCCATATTTGGCGGACTTATCTGGACCTCCACTACAGTTAGCTGGAGTTTTTCAAGGGCAACTGGCAGTTGGGATTAAATGGCCATAACTTTGGCTAGGAAAGTCCATTTTGGATGAATTTTTTTATTTATTTTGGGTCTCTTTGACCTGTTGAAGCTATTGGCACAGGTTTCGTAGCCATATGAGGTCGTTTGCAGGTGATTTTGCTTCGGGGAAGTTCCAGGAGCCACCAGGGCCAAATCAGTTTGGGAGCTGCATTGAGAATTATGCAGCCAATGAATGTGAAACGAAGGTCATTCCTAAATTTTTTTAGCACTCTGAATCCATTTCTATAGCTCGTTTTTCCTGTTGAGGCATTCTTCTCACTATTTAGCTTCAGGGAAGCTTTCAGGGCCACGAGGGCCATTTCAATGCTTGAGCTGTTTGGGGGGTATGTTCATCCATTTTTGGTGATTCAAAAGCCTATGTCTGCTATTTTCGACCTTCTGAGTATAATGGTAGAGGTTTCAGAACCAATTGAGGTCATATTCACCTCGAAATTCTCCATGCAAGTTTAAAGGGCCACCAGGGCCAATTGGGGAAAGTACCGTTTCAGGTACAATTTCACTGTTTAGTGCTTGGGAAAGAGCATGTTTAGCTAATTCCTATCTTCTGATTCTATATTTACAGCCAGATATGTCTTTTGAGACACTCATATTCTTGTATTAGCCTTTGTAGCATTTTTAATACAAGAGGACAAGCCTAGTTGGAGAGGCTTGGTCCAGCAGATGTAGCCTAGAAGGGGTGAACTGCTTTATCATTTTGATGTCTTTATTTGCTGAAGATGATATGCTAAACTAAACTGATATAAAGTTTTAAACAACAAATATACATAACTTGCGTACACACATAATCACCTATTCAGCTACAAAAAGTTAATTGTCTTATTTCGCAAGATATCAAACTTCAAGTATGTGCATGTCAAAGACTTCTAAGTGTTTACTTTGCTATTTCTTTAGGCAGAGCTTGTAGAGGGCCAGGTAGCCTTTGGAACTCATCCTCTCTTTAGAGGTGACATGTCCGGTGAATGCCCCTACAGTCTATCTTTGTATAAGAAATAGGAAGTTTCCACCTTTTTAGAGGTCACTTGGAGTGTATAGCTCACATTTTCAATTATAGGAAAATGGATACCTTGCACCCTTAAACAAGTACAGTCCATTTTCAGATCAAGTATCTAAGGAAAAGTGGTTGGAGCGCTATGTGTATACGAAAATCCACGAGGTTTTATTTGCATCCTTTCCTTCTGAGTTGTATGAGTGTATCGCGAAGTTAGCCGATAGCCAAGGAAGGTTTAGGCTTGACAAACCAATAGTGTGGACTCCAGAATTAGTGTGCAGACTAGAAGCATCAGAAGATAAGATCATGCGAGCTGTGGACCATTAACTCAACCAAATAATAGGGATATTTATCACTGAGTTTGTGGTAGACACGACTATGAGCTACAGCGAGGCAGAACGATGCTTTCTCAAAGGACTGTGAGGTAAGTATATTAAATCTTTGAATACTTGGATTAAGATGCTATTGTGTGAAAAAAGGGTCATGTGAATACATTAATGTTTGGGACTATCTGGAGTGGAAAGATCTACAAAAGTAGCAAAGAATTAGAAAATACTCCCTTAATTTCACCCTCGCGAGAGAGCGAGGAAGAGTTCACTAAGGTCTCTCCGAGAAGCGCGGTCAGCTTGATAAGGTAGTACATTCCGTGGTTACCACCTCCACCCACACCGCCACCCACTTCACCTCCTTCACCTCCATCTCTACCCACTCCACCTCCATAGTGTAGTATGGTGAGTGCGATCAAACTACCAATATTTAGAGGGGTAAGGAATGAAGATTCGGACCAATTCTAGTTCGTGGTAAGAGCAGTACGGGAAGCACAAGGTGTCATAGACGATAATATTAAGAAGGCTACATTGGTGAGCATGCTACAGGATCGTGCATTAACATGGTATATCAAGCACTCTAATGACCACCCAAATGCAGGGATAGAAGAGATCCAGAACATGTTGAATAGGGAATTTAGTAGGCCAAAGTCAGAAACACAATCAATCATCAGGTTTAAAGAAATCGCAATGCTCCCAGGTGAGACTCCCTGGGATCTGGATCAACGGCTGAAGAGTATGATCCGTGAAGCCAATATGACATTGACAGATGGACAACATCGCACATGGTTTGTAGCATCTCTAACACTGCACTTGAGGACAGCACTGTCCCAATGAAAAATTTCCACCCAGGCCGAAGCATTGGAAATGGCAATGAGATTACATGAGACCCTGATACAAATCCCTGGATTGGGAGTTCAACAAATCCACGCGCAATTACAAAATATATGTTTGGAGATGCAGAGTTTGAAGTAGGATAGGGCACTGCAGCCAGAGGTGCACGAGGAAGTATGGTGCATTAAGTGCAAAGGCCAGGGCCATGACAAGGATCATTGTCCAGTGTTCACAAACTACTTGGCAGGAGGAGGGCCAATGCCATTGAGACCAGAGGCATAGGAAGGGTCAAGCACAACACTTGCTTTATGGTGCGTGATCTATTAGATAGGAGGGAAACACATGATGGATAATTGTCATTTGTTGTAGAAGTATACACATATGTCCTAACAACTATTTTGTAGTTTCTACAGGTCGATAAGCCACGATGAGTGCACTTTCCATAGTTATGAGCTAATGATGGATCGGACCCCTGCCTATAGGATGCACACCAAAACGTGAGCCCTTGACCCAATTGCGGGGATGGCGCATGCTGAATTTCAAGGGCAAGGTCGAGGACGCAGTGGAATGGGACCAGGAAGGGGTTGTGGACAATTAATTTGTTACAATTGCAGAGGACCAGGGCACTATGCCCACGATTGTACCAACCCGATGACGATATCCTATTCGTATTGTGCTTAGTTTCATCATGAAACAATAGGCTGTTCTACATGGATCACAAGGATGCATGAAAAAGGGGTATTCCAGCCTCCCTCGACTCAAAATATACAAATGATGAGGTCTGAGTTGTGCGAAGAGGACTCGAACATAAACATGATGCTCAGAAGCAATACAGCCATGGTAGAGGATACGGGGAAGTAGCCAGAGAAAAGTACGTGGGTTCATAAGGCTCCTGCAAAGGAACCTAAGTTTGACTTAGAACGCTCAAAGGAGACATTCATGGAAGCTAAGAAGAGCTTCGTGGAGGCCTCCACTTTAGGTAGTAAGGATCAACTAGAGCTAGGAATGGATCCTTCAATAGTCACTACCTTTCTAGAGACATGTATGAAACTGTTGCACGACAGCAAGGAAGTTAAAGGACTACAGGAGCTAATTACCAGGTGTGCGGGGTCAGGAGAACCACGCATAGTCCAGAAATTGGGGAAGCATGCATTGCACACTAGAAGGGAAATGAGGTTGACTGCATAGATTGGTGAGTATGAAATGGATTAGTTAATCCTAGATTTGGGTTCAGAAGTGAATGTATTACTGAAGCAAACATGGGAATGCATGGGCAAGCCCACATTACAATGGTCCCCTATTCAATTACGAATGGCGAACCAACAGAAGATTTTTCCCATGGGGAGGTTGCAAGGGGTAACAGTTGATATTGAAGGTGCGAGCGCGCAGGTGGATTTTGAAGTAATAGATATTGTCGATGATAACAATCCCTATCCCACGCTGTTAGGAATAGACTAGGCCATCAATATGAATGGAGTCATAAGCCTGAAGAAGTGTAAAATGATCTTCGAGAAAAAGTCACTACGCATAGTAGTCCCATTGGACCCAACTGAAGGAGCGTGCTACACTAAACCAATGTGCGACGATGATAGTGATGATGATATTGATTGCATTTACAAGATAACTATGCGAGACCAAGATTGGGTAAATCTGACTGTAGATGGGAGGATTTTGTGGGAGCGTGAAAGCTCCTGCACTTTGGATTCAGATGAAGAAGTAGAGTGATGGGAGAATCAGTTGAACGAAGTGACGATGCTGAATTGTAACATGATGGTTAGATCACTATGTTGCATGACAACAGAGGCAAGGGAGCTACCAACCTATGATGGATTGATAGTGGTGGATGAATTCCTAAGCAAATTTGAAAGTGCAGTACTGGAACAGCAGCGGTTTGATGCATTGAAGTGGGCATTGCGCGCGACACTTGCATGATGGTGGGGTACACATCAAGGAAATTTTGAGGACTGGTGTGGATGTAAAAGGATGATGCGCCTACGGTTTGGAAGCCCCCAAATTTGAACAAGAGTCGATCAGCAAGTACGAAGAAACTTGCACGCCCACCTATCTCGATGGGTATAGACATATGCTGTGCAACCCACATAAGCACACCCCAAACTCAGAATCGAAAACCGAAATAGGACACAACAACAAGAAAGGTGATGCACACCACAAATGTTCCATGTGGAGGCATTTAGTAAGGTATGCAGAGTCCTGAACAGGGTTCACCAAATGAGACAAACTGATTGGGACCTACGTGTTCCAGCAGTTCAATGGGCCTATAAGGCCATGTGAAAAAACCTGAGCACGGAGATGATTTTGAAGTTGAGGAGCAGAGTCGAGACCATAATTTTGGAGGAAAGGAATCCTCATGCAATAGCTCCCATAGTTGGGACAGTATGCAAGGACCAGGGTGAAGGAATTATGTAGCTACGCGAGGGAAAACATATACGGATTCAGGAAGCCATTCGGAAAGGGAACCTTAAGCTTCGCAACCTCAAAGAAGATCGGGTACGCCTGAGGAAGAAAAGCATGTTAATGGACGTGGAAATCAAAAAACTCGAAACCGAAATCATGCAAGCATGTCTCGTCGATAAACTAGAGTGACAAGGAAAGATACAGAAATCCATACTATCGCATTATGAGATTGTAGCTGATAATTTATGACTTTGCTACCATGGCTACGACTACACCTTACCAAACAAAGTAACCAGGGGAACGCACCGCATAAGGTAGAATTCACGATGCTGATTGTCATGAGGGTAATTGAGGAGTGCCTGTGGACTAGGCTGGAAGGTGAATTAAAGTCTCGCAAAGGTGGTGCGACCACCGGACTAGCCGTAGGGAGCCCAGTCTCAATGCTCCAAGTAGTTGAAAGAGAGCATGGGACTATAAAAGAGTCTATGAGGGAGTTGCGCGTTAAGGAGGTTGTGCGTAGGATCATCATGTCACAAGGGTCGCACCCATACAGAAGGGGCTGCACTGCTATGCGGATAGGCTGGGAAGTGACCGTTAGTGTCACTGCTCATGACAAGATGTCCAATTTAAGACAAAGAGGAGCAGGTAGCGGGTAATTAAGACACGAAGTCAGAACTAGATTTGGGAAGATCTACCACTAGGAATGCATTAATGACTCATAAATGGGGGGAGCGATCAAATTCAAATTTGAAAGATGCTATAAAAATACCAAGGCTAGCCACGAGACAACACTTGTTTGTTTCAGATTTGAGTTGTTACAAAGGGCATAGAGTATTGAGTGCCATGCAATGTTTGATCCTCCAAAGTCGCAAACAACTATAGACAGCTTGACCAAGATGACAACTACCAGGAGAGGTGTGGGATTTGTAGAGAGCATTGCTGAGGAAGCTGCGTAGAGCCCTACGATGCAAGTGGGGGATGCACCGAAAATTCCAAAATTGCCCTGGATGCCGAGGCCCAAGATGGATACATAGGCAGTGGGACCAGGCTGCATGTCCCTGCGAAATCTACAGTTTGGTAAACTTTCTATGGAATACAAGGGCAATACTATTAACCTTGAGACAGATGATGAGGAGGAGGACCTCCAAGCTTTCGTAGAGGAGATAGAGGAAGATGAAGGAATGGAAGAAGACATCCAGCCAGTGTGCGCTACATCAAAACTGCCTGAGTATGTCCCTCTGTGGAAAGGGAAAGCAAAACTACCCAAGTATTTGGATGCCACGAAGAGCGCACTCCAAACCCTACTCCTCCCAGATGGAATTTTGTTTGAAGGCTCGGTTCTGGGCCGCGTGCCCATGATGAAATTTGAAGATTGAGACCTCGCGGATGGAGAAAATTTCCCAAATTTACAAACTGAAAATCTCATGAAACAAAGCAAGGAGGGGTCTATTACAATTCTAGAACCACATAAATGGTTGCGCAGTGTAGAGAAGGCTAGGCTACTCCACCTACTATGGATTCCACATTTTCACCACACACCGATTATGATCTTTGTCATTAGGTAGCTAATTTTCATGGTACATGATGGGTACCTGTGGCTAGAGGAGCCCATTACCATCATGACGGAGTTTATTCACATGATTTCTCGGCTTCCTTGTGAGGGAAGGGACCCTGCAGAAATAGCTGGCAAAAGCAGAGATTTGGCACTTGCAGAGGCCATGAAGAAGAAATAAAAGTAGGAAAAGAAGCAGAGAGGCTAAGTAATTAATAGCATTCCAGAAAAAGGGGTCTGCGTAGCCACCGAGCTACTGGTCGGGAAGGTGATGAGAAAATGGCGCAGCAATGAGGTACCAACGTTGGTTGTCGTAGTGTCCAAACAATGTGCAGAGCGGGTCCAATTCAACTAGGCTGCCTTCCTTTGTGAAGAATTCCTCACCAACTGCAAGGAAGTCTAGGAGCAAGGCAAGACCTTCCACTACGTATGGTTGCTCTTGTCCATCTTACTAGTGTCAGGGGAACTACCTGAGGACAGTTAGTTCCCTCCTCTTGAACAGGACTTGCTAGAGGCCGCAAAATATGCATCACTCTTGGCTACAAAGGACGCCACATGGATCTGAGAGACCAATATCTTCTGGTTGCTTATGGAGGCAAGCATCCGGATGTGGATTAACAGAAGGTCACGCCTATCCTCCACCATGTACAACAGTCTATGAAGCTTTGCAGACTTCAAGGCGAATATGCACAGTGTGTATATTAACGCACGTAAGGATCCTGTTAGTGCTCAAATCTGCCTTAGGCTGAAGGAAGGCGGGATTCAAGATAACATCATACCACGCTCAACCTCGTAGCTAGCCCTACGAGGACAGGAGAGGGCTCTCTCCGGGTCAAACTCAGCAAAGATAATCGATGGGACTCGAGATGACTGAAATAAAAAGCTAATGTTAGGCTAGATATGAAGTACAAGGGTTTGATTTGAGATTTTAGGATTTTTTGTGTTGGAATAGGGAAAGGAAAATATGGGCTTGGGGATGAGGCATCGTTTTTGCAGAGGTTTGGTTGGGGAAAGGAAGGCAATCGTCTTTATGCTTTTAAAGGGAATGAATGGGTAGATCATACTGGTGAGGAGCTAATGAGAGAAAGAAGGTTTCAAGGATTCTCCTTAAACAGATGAAAACATGGAAAATCAAACAAATTTAAAGGCAGAGCATGACAATCAATGGATTCTACCTTAATCACTTCATTTGTTCAATTGCAGAAGATGATAGTAGGGAAAATGATACACATAAGAACTTACAATTACTGAGAGAAGCACACCATCAAAACATAAAGCCACATGGATCCCAAACAGTGCTGCAAAACCCTGGTCTTTCCTTAGCCAAAAATGTAGAGAAAATATGTACAATAGTATGCCAAAGCAATCCCAAGTGTCCAACCCTGAAAATGACTGAGAGATTACATGATATAGACTATCCCAACTCATCCCCATGCCTCTAGGGGTCAAGCTCATCATTCTAGGAGCTGTTTCAACCAATTCTAAACCAAGCACTAAAATCTAGGCAATCAAAACAACTTGCCTCTATATGTTAGGAAACTGATTCATTCATTAAATTTTCACTTGTTAGTGAATGAATCTTCTAGAACAAGTAAATAAGTGCCAAAATTACATCATGTTTATCCAATTACATCAAGCTAGATCAAAAATTATATCTAGAAGCAAAACTAGTCAAACTAGCTGAATTTCTAAGCTGGAAGGTGAAAAATTGGGCAAAAATCCTTTGTGCGCCGCACTAAATCTTGTATGCATCGCGCCACTTTGAGGCTGAGTTTGAAGCATTTCCTGAAGTCTAAATTGCACCTACGATAGCTTGTTGGAAATCCCTGCCTGTCTACTTTCCAACCCAAGTGGAATTTTTCAATTTGGTGTCCATTTACCCCTCCAAAACTGCAATCTCCAAAGACTGCTTCCTGTGTGTCAAAATAGGGGCAGTGAGGTCATTTTTTGAGTGTTTTTTGACCTTTTGGGGACACAAAATTTGCCCAAACTTCTTAGCCATGCACTAGCAGTGATGATTTTTCATTCCAAATCTAGAAATATAAACTTTTTTCCATTTGGAGCTCCCTAGGAAAAGCGCGCACCACGTGGTGCAGTGCACAGGGAGAAAAATTCTGTTTTTTAGTGCCAAAATTTGTCAAAATGCCAAAAATGCCCCAAATTTCTTGAAATTTGGGTTGGAGCTGCTCCATCAAGTTTCATGCTGGGCTAAAGAGGCTCTGGCCAATATCCGAAGGCGATCATGCTCCTTTTGCCTCTTTTGCTTCTTTATTGCCTTCCTCAATCTTGCCTTCAAATTCCTTATCCGAGCCATGGAACTCATGTTGCATGCCCTGTAATGGAAAACCATATGCCTCAATAATGCTTTGTCCTTGTCGGCCTTTTCCAGTAGTCTTTCCAGGTGCATATTGATCTGCTCAAGCCAAGACTCTTGGTCATCATTAATCTCTTGCTCCAATGGAGTGAGCTCAATCCTCCTCTATTGGGCAACTCGGCGATTCTCGCGGATGTTTTGCAACTCCATGATCTCCTGCTGGTCTTTGAGCTGTTTATTCCTATACTCCAAGTATCTGATAATCCACTTAGCCCTCTCCAAATTGAGAGACAAGGCTTTGATCTCTGTCTGTTGTTCTCGAATCATCTCTCTAAGTTTGGCACTTTCCGGGCCCATATCTGTATCATCATCATGAATGAGAATGAAGTCGGTCTCTCATTCACCTGAAGGCCCCTCATCATGCACTGGCCTCTTTCCTGGGTCCTGTACCTTTGGTGCTGATGTCGGAAGCAAGGCCCATTCCACCCCAGGTGGAGATAACACTCGCTTTGCAGCTGCAAATAACTGCCTCGTGCCCTTCTAATATGTAATGAAGATCAGTATAGTAGCAATGTGTGGATCATGGCCTTCTTGCTGATGAGAAGGTCTCTGAATCTCATGCCCAACCTCTGAAGCTCCCTGCAAAGCTTTGAAAAAGTCATGAGAGATGAAATCATCCCAAGTGATACCCTGTAATCCAAGCTGATGAACCACCAAAATCTTGATGAGAGCAAAATGGCAAATGCTATTAAACTACTATTCAGGGGTCTTGTGCTGCACAAGCGCAGTCATCTTCTCTATGTTTCAGCATATGAAAAAAGGAATGTTCATCATCCTTACCTCGGTGAAATGCATGAGCAACCTGATGTGATAAGCATATACTCGGGAGAAGCGACCTTCACAACTGAAATACTTCATGATTAATTTCATTAATGGAGCATATTCATCTTTGAGATATCAGAACAGAAACACTCTCTTGAGCTGCCTCAAGAAACTGGGTCTAATATATGGCTCATAATGTTGTCGGTCAATCTTCTGCTTCTTATTCCATGGTTCTCCAATGTTAGGCATGCCGGTGGCCAGTGAGATAGATTCTGGTGTAAGTGTGAAGGTGACACCAGCCAAAGTAACCTGATCTCCATGTAAATGCAGTATGAATAGATGAGCCAACTCATGATGAAATTGAACAGCGACAACCTTTTCACAAAATTCATAACATGAATGAAACTGGAAACAAGAGACGGCAAGAGGGCATGCCTGTAATTCTGTAAGGGTGGTCGGTTCTTCTCTGACATGTCTGCTCCTCTATGAGGCCTCCAGGGTGCATGTTCTTCGATGGGAGAGTCACTTTGGGTTTCCATTTCATAATCAGATGAATGCTCAGATGCCATGACTGTTGTTTTTCAAACTGCCTTGGAGAAAAATGTGTTGGTGTGTGAAAATTGTTTGGACTGCTCTTTTAGTGATGTGTGCAAACTCTGCCACCAAAGGGGAAACAAATGAAATGGGGTCTGTTAGGAAGGGGAAATAATATCAAGGGATTAGGAATTATTGGGAGATATGTGTTTGGGAAATATGGGAGGGGGTTTAGGACTTAGGTGTGGGAATAGGGTTTAGGGTTTTTCACATTTAAAAGTTTGGGAAAGGGAATTTGGGATAGGGGTTTAGTAATTTTAGGAGATGGGGAACAATGGAGACAAGGAACAAAGGGAATCAAGGATAAAAGAAATAATGGAAAATAGTAACCTTGATGACAAACAAGTTTGAAACCCTAGGCAGCAGCTTATATGTAAGGTATTCAAAATGATAGGGTTTGATCATTTATTTGGAAGCTCAACACAACAGCCATAACATACACCATAAACTTGAAGGTGTGAACAACGAAGGAGGATCTCAACCTACTTGAATTCAAGAGAAAATGGCATGATTTTGGCGTTTGGAGCCCGTTATGGCAATTTTTGGGCCAGTCAGCTGAGTGCGCCACGTAGCTTACCCAATGCATTGCGCCCATTTAGAATTACACTGGACAATTTCTCCCAGTGCGCTGTGCTCCTCCAGTGCACCACGCCGAACAAACCTCCTCCAACTTCACTCAAATGGCGCACTAACTCAACCAAATCACTTTGAATGGCTTCTCTTTGATCTTGGCATGCAAAATGACATTAATCCTCATTGAATTGTCTTTATAAAGGCATGGAGACATGGATTTGATTTTAGGTTCTTCATAACCCACTTTTGTAATGTTTTGAAATTGGCACTTTTTCACAATTGATACAACTCTGTCTTTTTGTTTCCCCCTTTATTTTTGGTTAGAATGATGAATTTCTTGGCAATTTTTTGTAGGGACAGTGGCATGTTTTGACCAAGGAAGACTAGGGTTGTGCCTGAAGAATTCAAGAACTAATTTTTTTTTGAAAATTATTACAAAAAACGAAATGTCGACTTTTCTTCAAAATAGAGTTTTGAAGAACAGTCATGATCCATCCATATGACGATGAAAATCTTTGAAATGAGAACTTATTAAGAATCTCCCTCTTACCTGCTGGCTTTATTGGACATCTTGAAGACACAACTTGTGAAACCCTAGACCTAGTGACTAAAATAACTCTTTCTCATCAAAAGACTAACACAGGGCTGTAAGTGACTCAAAAAACTTGATTTTGATGGACAGACCTGAGCCAGCAGTGCAAAGCATGAAGGGTGATGAATGACCACACCCTTCCATCAAATTATGACATGCCCCTAGCGGAATGCAACTAAGTGAAATGAGCGAGACACCTAAAAATGAAATGCAATAAAGAGAAATGATCTCTGATGGAGGGCTGTAAAGACTGACTCTAACAGATCTGACACAAAACTGGAACAAACTTCCTTTCATCCTGATTGATGATGCCATTTTTACCGTGCTCGACTCATGGCCTCCTGATTGGCATGCCCTAGATCTGACAGAGCACAGTAAGATAGCAGCACAAAAACAGAAGGATGCCACCAAGCTTTTGGCTCAACAAAAGTGGAACGAGTAGTTTACTGCAGAGGTAAAGGCATTCCGTGAGGTAGTGAAGGCTGCCTCAGAGTAGACTAAGGTCATTGAAAAAGTAGCAACAACACAGGCAATAGGGGCCACCATGATGCGAGAGGAAGGAGGCCCAGACTTGATCACGACACAAGGAACAGAGGACACAGCGGAAGGCGCAGACCCAAGCACGACATCTACATAATTGAAATGATCACATGGTATAGAATGAGCAGGCCCATGGAAGAAGATCAAGGCTTGCAAATTGGATAGTGAACCTATTACACTAACAGAGGGTGACCTCTACGACATCGGTGACACAGTTTGTGAGGTCACCAGGGAAGCGCTCCAAGAAGCGATGACGGACCAACAAAATGTGTTAGGGGAGATTAGGCCCCAAATGCAGGAACTTTAGGTGTGGCCCCCATAGGAGGGAACAGTAGCCACCTATGGTGCTGTAGGTACATCGACAACAGAGCAGTTGTTGTGGGCCAAAATGGCTAATACCATCATGCTACCAGAAGGAGCACTAACAACGAAAAGCACGGAGGAAAAAGCCACGGTGGGCCAGATCAAGGGACTTGGCCTAAACTTGGCTACCCTTCCATGGGATACATTATACTAGCTACAGGATGGAGCAATAGCAGAACTTCGTGCTAGGGAAGGATGCACAGTACATATGCTCAGCGAATAGAGAATCAACATCAAGAAACTTAGTCTACAACGTGATGAAGTGTTGGTGCAGAATCAACAAATGGAGCAAATGGTCGAGGAAGCATGTCACCACGCTCTAGAGCTCGAAATTGCGATAGATCTACCAGTAGGAGTGTGAATTCACAAATTGGCCAGTGGATTCCATGAGGCAAAGGAGGAAGCCAAGAGGATACAACTACACCTCAACCTTCAGATTCCCAAAGTATGATTAAAGGCACAGTCATCCATGCCCCCGGAAGTTAGGGAATAGTGCGTTGGCAATATCCAAAAAGGGCTAGAGGAAATAGGACAGGCAGTGCAAAACTATACTACTATGTTGGAAGAATCCTTCGTGGTCCTCACTTCCTTACAAGAGGACCCCACCATACAATTCCTGGAAACAGAGGCACAGGAGCTTCAAGTGCAGTATGACAGTGTGCACAGAACGACACAAATAGTTGTCTTGACCCAACGGCTAGCGAAGCTACAGCAGGCGAAGGCATTGAAGGAACAGGTGGATGCCACCCAACAGAAAGAGGCAGTACTTAAAGCACACGTCTAGCCTTGGATTGTTGAGGCATTCCTATCACTGCCGTTATCGAAGGAAAGCTCGTAAAGATGAAGGTGATGCATGCCTTAAGTCAGGGATTTTCCCTTGACAATGAGCATTCAGCTGAAAGAGTAGAGCAGATCCAGCAGATGGAAAAACAGTGTGCTGCGGACCTTCGCGTAACATAGGCACAATTGGAGGGGCCCCATGCCAAGATCACCACACTAACAGAGTGACTTAGGACGAGACATGATGATTGTGTTGGGGGCCTGTTAGGCATGCGATCCGCTACAACATGTTTTGGGACTCAAAGCTCAAGTTTTGGTCAATTGTATTATAAGACTCCGTGAATTGCGAGTGCGGAGTACAAAATCTAGGATGAGTCATAGGGTTTTCCACCCTAGAATATTGTAATTTAATGTAAAGTTGTGTCAGCCTACCAATGGTCCATGGACCATGGGATTGTATAAATAGAGTGAGGCTCTAAGTTGTAAAGGGAGTGAAGGAAGAAGAGATAGAATAGTGAAGGCACGGTTCAAGGTTACAGTTAAATCTGAAGTGTACTGGGTCATAGTAGTAGGAAGAGGCTCTGCAGCTGAGTGCACAGAGGCCTAGTAGAGTCTATAGCTGAGTGCGTGGACCCCTGCAGCTGAGTGTGTAGGGTGGAGTTGGGTCTGTACTTGGGATTGAAAGTTAATAAAGAGAAGTTTATTCTGTGCATATGTTCTTGAATCTATATTTTGATGTTATGAATTACTTTTACTGTGTTTATTTACTAGCGCAATTGGTAAATACTTGTATGAATGCTTATATATGAAAATAATCTAAGTAATCAGCTAACACAACCTAATTAAGGAAGAAATGGGTAAATAACATGGGTCACGTTGCGGCTAGAGCTGCGTGAAGACTATACCATGGGGTGGGGGTGGCCGGCTGGTGTGCATAGTGTAGTAAGTGCGAAGGTTGGACCACATACCAATCACCTCATATCAGACATCCCTAGGGTGCAGAAACCTAGTTCTATTACCCTCCCATACTACTTCGGGTGAGACCTTAGTGCACGCTCCGCGGACTATTAATGAAAGGGCTAGTAGTACCATGATTTGCTTGGCTAAATCACTTCTGAACCTGGGTCAGGCCCCACTAAGCCAACAACCTCTGACCATGAAGGCCCTAGTACTGAAATCAAAGGGAAAGGGGAGGAGTGCATTGGTAACTCAACTCAGGGATGGGAGCATTGTCGTACTATGTTGAATTATTTTTGGTTAACGAATGTTGTTCTGAACAAGTTTTGGGCATCTACACCATAGATCGAACAACGAAAAGCCATGGCCATGGTACACATGACTAGGTGCCCAGAAATGAAAAGGAATCAAGCACGTCCCAGCATCACAGAGGGAGAAAATCGATAGAAAAACTTATTAGCAAAGCTGATGAGATGTACCACGAAGGTACTGATGAAGGCATTCCGAAAATTTTAGAGTAATGGGAAGAGGAAATTAAGTAGGGCAGCGAGACTGAGGAGGACATGGAAGAATAGAGTTCCCTTGTCCTAGACCCTAGCAATACTAGAGGTTGGATAATGAAATTCAAACAGACCTTATACCTCAATTGATTGATGAAAATCATGTTGGGCAAGGCTATGGAGCAGATCTCGGTGGGTATGGTTGTTTCTCTTCAAGGTATGCCGAGCTATGAACAAGAATTCTAGAAAATTCAATTTTAACTCCATAAAGAAAGATATTAGGTTGGGAAGAATAGAGAGGCATATCCCATGTATCCTAGAGTTGTCTGAGATTCCTGGATCAAATTTCAAAGACCCTGCACCTATGAAATTAGCCTCGAAGGAGCATAATGGCTAGTTCATATCCCCTGTTTAATTTGTTTTATATGTGGATAGTTTTTACTTTTCATTATGCAAGTATATGTATAGATAGAAATCTCGTGTCTAACCATGAAACAGAGACATATATAGCTTTGATAGCAAGACTGGAACATTTTTGTTTTTGGATGGCATACAATGTGAATAGGTGGCCAACAGACTTGGTTTCCCAATGGGAAAGTTAAGGCCACCTAGGAAATCTATGTGGTGTGAATTTGCTTATATATGGATAGAAAAAAGAGGACCTCCCAAGCTTAACGATATTATATTTATAATTATAATATATATATATATTATTAATATTATTATATTATTAATAATATATATATATAATTTATAGAATATATATATATATATATATATAGATATCTATATATATTTGATAATTTATATTAAATCTGAATGAGCTACACATTTTCGTTTTTTTAAGAACTAACTAAATTATTTTACCTTTAATTATTTTATCTTTGTGAGTATTGAAATATTTAACTAATCAAGTTAGATTATCAATGGACTATATAAGCAATATAAAACTATTTATTGTAATTTTACAATCATAGTTTCAACCATACTAAACTTTGTAACTTATAAAAATATGTTTGAATTTTTTTTATGTCTTTTTACATGCAATTTCATATATAAAAGTTTGATATAAATTCACTAATACATAATCTATAATAAAATTTATTTCATAAAAAGAAAAATCATGACAATAATCATCTAACAAACATAAACATCATCTAAGATACACATTTGAATTCACTACCATCATCTAATTATATACAGTTTTAGTAGCACATATAAATGTCATTAGCTAGCACACAAATCTAATAATCTAACAGGGCATCATCATCGTGATCACATCTAACAAATCACAAATATTGTAATCTAACATCATCACCACACACATTCTCAAATTAATATAAATATCAAGTCAAATAACTTCTATCACTTTTACATCTATCTACAATTACATTAAATGAACATATCTAACATGACCTAACAATATACACATCAACACCAACATATAAATTAAGTACATAAAGATAAACAAAAAAAATGCACCATATATCTAAATATATATTTATATATATATATTATATAAGTCAAATAACTACATCGTGAAGTCAAATAGGTGCAAACAAATATCCGATACAATAGACATAGTAGTGTCTACATCCTAGTCTGTAGTAGAAGACAATGGATGTTCAACTACTACTTGATCAAGCACATCTGTTGAGCTCAACTGAGGTGAAGGAATAAGAGGTGGATGGTATGCAGTAGAAGAACGTGGTTGGTCTACGGGAGAAGGTGGGTGTTCTGCTCTATCAGGAGAAACATCTTGAAACATACCACACAATCTCTAGCTCTAGAATCTCGACATCATAAGGTGACTAATGAGTATGTGTACTGTAAAAAAGATCATCGAGACCCTAACGACTATGATATGATGGGGTGGAACCACTAGAAGAATCATCATCACCATCCTCATCATCATAATCATGATCATCACCCTCATCATCATGATCATCATCATCACCCTCATCATCATCATGACCACCCTCATCATCTGATGGCTGTGTTGTTTCATGATGCCTTATAACCCTCATCACTTCCAGTTCCCTACTAGCTTTGGTGGCATGCCACATAAGAGACATCAAATCCCATAGATAGGTCTTGTAAAGATCCACAAACATCATATTAACGTTGATATCTCGAGGCCTCGTAGGGTGGGCTCGTTGTTGAACCAAAAATCTTGCCAGTCTATCAAAGTAGTCCATCTAACATCACATATCAGGCCTATGCCCCCAGATACCCACTCCCCCCTGATGATGTGGCTCACCCTCACCCTCCTAGACCTCAACCATCTCCTCATCTCCTCCATTTGGTGATGGGGGAGGAGGCATGTCCCCATCATATGAGCTGATGTCTACAAAATATACAATATACAAAAATAATTGGATAATTGCATTAAACTATTTAATAAAACAAGTTAAAGAACGTCCTAGAATAAATTTTATTCTAATTCATTAAAACAAGAAAATGAAACTAGATTAATTTAAAGAAAACATTAATATTACCTATATCATCTGGAGGCTCATCCGTTATGAATAACATGTTGGGACACCCTCTCCAATCAATCCCTTCATATAGATACCCCAATACAACAAACGAATGGTCATCCACATTGGCCAGTATCTCCAGTGCCCTATCCAAAATATTGTTTGGAAACTCTAGCATGCCCCTCTTGGGCATCATCTGCCCCCACATGCACATCTAGGCCTCAGTGATCAACCTAGGTGGATGACCATCAAATGTAGGCCTCGTCTAAGGAAACCTCTCAAAAAATAAAAAATAAAATCTCGGAAGCAAAAGGGAAGTTCTCCCTCCCTAGTCTCGACAACGCATGACATTTATGTAAAGTTGCGCAAAATTGCCTCAAAAAAATGGCAAGTCATTTGATGCAACGTGGCCCCTAAATCAAAGAATAAACATAAAACAAAAGGGGTAAATTAATTTGTTTCTCATCACTGGAGTAATGTGAAATGGTGCTCACTAATAATGAGAGATGCCTAACCTCTATAGAAAAAGAAGAAATTTTTAGTTTTCCACCACGGACCTGAAAATCTAATGGAAAAACTGCATGAGGCCTGAAACATCTCAGAGTGTATGAAAGTTGACTCTCAACTACAACACCATGGGGGACATCAGGGAACTGAAGAAAATCCTCCCCTCTCATAGATAGGCAGTGATAAAGTAAATGTCCTCCTCAGAGGGCCTATACCACAACTCAGGTCTGACATGGAAAGCCTGTTGTTGGGCATTCCATCGGCAGATCAAATGCACCAATAGGACAGAGTGCACCTTCATGGATGTACCCTCCTCATAGTACTTAAGGATGCCTACATTTCTCAAGAGCACTCAGGTCACTGGAGTAATAGGGAAAGGGTATAAATCCCTCTCCCTCTCTATCTCTTGCCATGGTCAAACCATGTTGTATGAGTCTCCCTGTTGCTCCTACTCTTGTTGTTGCTCCCTCTGTTGACTTCTCTGCAACATGGCTGACATATAAAATACATCAGCCTCATACATAAAATACATTCTTTTATATTACATGAAACATGTATTTATAATTATGGAAACATCACTTTCACTCTAAAAAAAGAAAGAAATACTGATGCACTCAAAAAACAGTCATGCACCAGCTCCATTGCGATTTCAACTATAACTGCATTGGTAACAATGCGCACATAAGTATAATGCACTGCGAGTGTTTCAAAAATTTAACTTTCATAGTGGTGTGACAAAGTTGTGCATCAATGTGCATGTATAACCTATTGGCACGAAATGGTACATTCAGGTCATTGAATTCACCAATCTATAGGAATATTTTAAAATATTTATTTGTGGTGCATTTGGTAAATATAAACGCATTGAAACACAATATGTCGCATCTTTCTCGGTGCGTTTATATTTACAAAATGCACCATTGTTATGTTCATGCACCAAAATGCGGTTTGCCCTCTAATTTTACATGACACACCGAGCTCGGTGCAAGCAAAACATATCAAGTGCACCACACATAGATTTTTTTTTTTTTTGAAAAAACAATGACAAATTCAATTCTAATCACTAAAATATTAAATTACAAACATAGATATTACCTAGAAATTTTGATGCAGGAGCATCAAGCCCATTTCCATTTGTAAATATAGAATAAAGAAGGGGTGTGATTATTTTAAGTATTTTGTTATAAAATAGGGAGTGTTTTTAGGCATAAAAGCAATAGATGGGGATAAGGAATGCTTTTCTATTTTAGAACAGGGAAAAAGATGGGAAAAAGCCTCCAGATGCTTTTTACCCTGTGCATGCATTGCATGTAGACACTCAGAGATTTTAGTTGGGAATTCTAGATCATGCTTAGTTTTTATAAAATAGGAATGCTGAGGCATTGAGGATCAGACAGAGAGATAGAGAGAGAGAGGGAGGGCGCAGTGCCAGAAGAATTACCTTTGAAATTCCCTCTCGGCATTCAAAAAAACTTAATGCTTTCTGTTATATGGATAGATGTATTCAATAACTAGTTGTCTTATGTATTGAGTTAATACGCTTGATGTTTTACTGCGTACTGGAAAGTTTGGTCTGTTGGTTAAAACACATAATTACCACCACTGTAAATTCATTTTGTTACAATTAGAGAAAAATTGTGTGTTAAACTAATATACGGTGTTATTCATTCTATTTCCCCTTCAGAAAGGAGCGGTGCCAAGAATCATGGTGAGATTAATTAAAGGAAGCTGTGGAGGTAATTTATAATGGTATAACTGATATGTAATATATATATAAAACCATGTGTTAATTACCCTGGTAGAGCGTGGGTGCGATTTCTGGATTAAAAGAATCATAAACTCTTGCATGCGTGGTTATTCTCTGTTTATTTGAATTGAAATTCAATTGCTTGGGCGTAGCTGATTGGGGATAATGGTTTACTATTTGTGAATGACATATATGACCTATGTATGAGTATTGGATGACAGGAGCGTGTGGCTCCATTAATGGTTTTAACTGTGCATGTTAACGAGGAATTGAATGGTTGCAAGTTGGAGCGCGGAACTGTGAATTATCAGTGCTCTATCATAAAGATTCAGTTCTGGAACTTTATTTCTGTGGGTTTTGGACCCTATTGCGAGCGTCGGCTTTTGTTTGAAGCACATATCACTTCATCGATGTTAAATCAATTTAGATTGATTATGAATTGTTGAGGGTTTGTTGATGCTGACTTGCGTCAGGTAAGTTTGCATAGGTGTTGTTGAGGTAAGCACAGTATTGTTGAATTTGAATGGGAATTGAGAGAGAATAAAAAAATCTGATTATGGATGAGGATTTCTAAATCCTAGAAGCTTCCGACTGGAAAAGTTGAGATTGCCAGATTTAGTTTATTGGGAAAATGGAAGAATTGCATTCTTAAATGCTTAATGTATAAAGATCCTGGTTTGTAGGTGTCTAGCCCTGCATCACAATGGGATGAAATGGTGAGTAAAATGAGAGCCAAATTTATGCCTAAATATTATCAATTAAATATTTTTAAACAATTGCAAAATTTAAGGAAAAAAGGAATGTCTGTTAAGGAATACACAGAAGAGTTTTATAGATTCAGTATTAGGTAGGACATGTAGAAGATGACATGGAGAAGGTAGCTAGATATATCAATGGCTTAAGGAATGACATCCAGGATGAGATCAGCTTGTTGAGTATAAAGACTATTGAAGATGCTTATCAAGCAGGTTTGAAGGCAGAAGAGAAGATGTTGAGAAAATAGAATTAGAGGAAAAGAGAAAGAAGCTCAGTAAGAGGTAGGGGAACTACCAGACCAACGGGAAAACAACATTAGCAGGAGGCAAGTAGCTCAAGTAGTAGACCACCACAGAGGGGAGAATTTAACAGAGGAATATTTGCACCCAGAGGAAGAGGCCAATGAAGAGATGTTTGGTGTTACACATGTTGAGAATGGGGACATGTGTCATGGAATTGTCCTCATAATAAACCAGCAAGTCAGAGGAATGTGAATGTGACGAAGGCAAAGCCACAACCACCTCAACTTATGGAAAAGGGAGAAACCCCTGAAGTAGGAGAATCTCTGTTATTGAGAAGGACTTTGCTTAAGAAAGAGAATGAGATTGAAGAACCAGTGCAGAGGAAGAATTTATTTAGAACTACCTGTAAACCAAAAGGTAAGTGTTGTAAAGTAATAATTGAAAGTGGAAGCACCGACAACGTTGTTTCTATAGAGATTGTGGACAAGCTCAGACTAGCAAAGACAATACACCCTACTCCTTACAGAGTGTCATGGTTATAGAAGGAACATCAGATTATTGTGACAGAATAATGCAAGTTTGAGATACAAATTGGTACGTATGAAGATGTGATATTATGTGATGTAATGCCCATGGATGTATGCCATGTATTACTTGGAAGATCGTGGCAATTTGATATAAAAGCTATTCATGATGGGAGGAGAAACACTTATACTCTAGAGAAGGATGGCACTAAACATACATTCTGCCATTGAAGGAGGACACTGACAAAGGAACACCTAGAAGTAGTGTTATGCTGGTGAGTGGGAAGGAGTTGTTATAAGAGGTTGAAAAATGTGAAGAAATGCATTTGTTGTCATTGGGAGACCTAAGGTAATTTTGACTTCCACAAACTTAGATGATTTACCTGAGGAAATCAAAACTTTGTGAATGATTTTATTGATATTGTTTTGGATGAGTTACCAAATGCATTGCCACTGATCGGGAGTATTAGTCATCATATTGCTCTAATACTAGGAGCAATTTTGCTGAACAAAGATACATATAGATTAACTCCTCAAGGGAATACAGAAAATGGAAGACGAGTGCAAGAGCTGATGGATAAGGGGCTAATCAGAGAAAGACTTGGTCCATATGCTATACCAACAGTACTCAGTCCAAATAAAGGAGGAGAATGGTGTATTTGCACAGATTCCAGAGCCATAAACAAGATCACTATCAGGTATAGATTTCCTTTGCCACGCATGGATGATTTAATGGATTGTTTGAGTGGATCAAAATATTTTACTAAAACATATTTGAAGAGTGAATATCATCAAATAAGAATTCGAGAAGGCGATGAATGGAAGATTGCATTTAAAACAAACAGTGGGTTGTATGAGTGGTTAGTGATGCCTTTTGGACTCATTAATGCACCTAGCACACTCATGAGATTGGTGAATGAAGTTTTGAAGTAATATGCAGGCAAGTTTTTTATTCTTTATCTTGATGATATTCTAGTATTTAGTAGAAGTAAAGAAGAACGTCTAAATCATCATAAGTTGGTTCTAAGAACTTCGCAGAAAGAAAAACTACTGATAAATTTGAAGAAATGTAGTTTCATGAAGGAAGAATTAATTTAAATGGGATTTGTAGTTTCTAAAGGACGATTGAAAATGGATCCAGAGAAAGTCCAAGTAATTTGGAATTGGCCTACTCCCATAAATATATTTGAGGTAAGGAGCTTCCATGGTCTTGCAAGTTTTTACAGAAAGTTTAGAAAAGGCTTTAGTTAGATTTGTGCACCAATTCTTGAAACAATCAAGGAGAATAATCAACCATTCAAGTGGACAGAAGCATCAGACAAGAATTTTAAGTTGCTGAAGGAGAAAATCATAGAGAAACCAGTTTTGGCTTTACCTGATTTTGAAAAGGTATCTCAGGTTGAAACAGATGCTAGTAGAGTTGCCATTGGAGCAATTTTGAGTCAGGAACAGAGACCAATAGCATACATTAGTGACAAACTAAATGAATTCAAGAATAAGTATTCTTCTTATGATAAATAATTTTATGCTATTGTACAAGCCTTGAAGAAATGGAGACATTATTTGCTGCCAAAGGAATTCATATTGTATTCAGATAATCATGCCTTACAATTCATCATTAACCAGCCGAAATTGAACCAGAAACATGCCATGTGGGTAGAATTTTTGCAAAGCTTTAATTTTGTGATAAAACACAAGAGTGGTAAGTCAAATAAAGTCGTTGATGCATTGAGCAGGGTAAGTTTTGTTGTGTAAGAATTCAAAGTGGGCATTGTAGGATTTTAGGAAATGATTGAAATGTACAAAAACGATGTAGATTTCAAAATATCTATACAACAGTTCAGAATCCAATAGTTCATAACAGAAGCCAGTGGTTGGACTATCTCATTCAAGGAGGCTTATTGTTTAAAAGAAACAAGTTCTATATTCCCAAATTTTCTATGAGGGAAAACATAATAAAGAAGAAACATAGTGGAGTATTATCTAGTCACTTTGGACAAGATAAAACCTTTGCTCAGGTGAATGCTTTTTATGTTGGCCAAAAATGCAAACTGATGTTAAGAAATTTGTTGAGAAATGCAAGATATGTCAACATCCTAAAGGAAGGAGCCAGAATACAGGATTGTATCAGCCATTGCCAATACCAGACCGACTGTGGGATGCAGTTAGCATGGATTTTGTTTTGGGATTACCAAAAACCCACAGAGGGAGTGATTCCATTTATGTTGTAATAGATAGATTTTCCAAGAAGGCACATTTCATTTCTTGTAAGAAGACTAGTGATGCAACACATATAGCCAATCTATTTTTTTTAGAAATTGTAAGATTACATGGATTTCTTGTAAGTATTGTGTCTGATAGAGATACAAAGTTTGTAGGGAATTTCTGGAGAACCCTTTGGAAGAAACTGGGAGCTAACCTCAATTTTAGTTCAGCATACCATCCTCAAATAGATGGACAGAGCGAAGTAGTAAACAGGAGCGTGGAAAACATATTAAGAAGTTTAGTGTATCAAAATCCTAAGCAGTGGGATTTAGAACTAACTCACGCTGAATTTTCTTATAATGATACTCGAAACCAAATTATTGGAATGATTCCATTTCAAATTGTTTTTGGAATGAATCCAAGAGGTTTGTATGAGCTCAGAAATTTGGGTAAATAGGAGACAATAAGTGCAAAAGATGAAGATTTTGCAAAATAGATGCAGAGACTACAATAAGATGTCAAAGGAAGATTGCACGAAAGCAATGACAAATAAAAACAGAGGGTAGATATGAAAAGAAGAGAGAGAATTCCAAGTGGGAGATTTAGTGATGGTGTGATTGAGAAGAAATATTTCCTACCAAGACTTACAATAAACTGAAAATGAAAAAGATAGGACCATATAGAATTGTAAGAAAGTTTTGAGTGAATGCATATGCAATTGAGTTGCCAGAAGGGATTGGAATATCGCCTATCTTGAATGTTGCAGATTTGTATCCCTACAAAGAGGCAGAGATAAAGCTACAGGAGGAAACTACAGGAGATGAAGTTGAAACTGTGAACTGGAAAGAACAAATGCCAAAGACAGCTAAGAAAGAAGTGGAAGTTTTTTTGGAGAAAAGAGTATCCAAAAAAACCAGAGGATAGACTTATTTCCAATATCTAGTCAAATGGAAAGGACAGCCAGTAGAGGATGCTAGCTGGTTGACAATAGTAGAATTGCAAAAGTATGGAGCAAGTCCTGAAAGTTTGAAGGACGATTATTTTCTTCCCCTGGAGTCTGATGCAAGAGCATCCAAACTTAGCCTGCAATGTGAAAGTTTGTTCACATGTTGTGGCTAAACAAGTTGAATTTCATTGACTTGATTGGTCAAAAGTTAGTTTTACTGACAGGGTTGGAACTCTCAAGAAATGAGTTGTATTTCATTATTATAATAGTTAGAAATTGTCTTATTCTTTATTACCTAACACATAATAAATTACATAAACTCTCAAGGTTACAAAGAACTCTTGCAAAGTACTCCCCAGACCCACAAACCAACCTCTTCTCTTACTTTCTAAAAATCCCCTATATAGCCCTCTCTCTCCCTGATACCTTCTTCATTACGTAAGGTATCCTGACAGATTCAGATGTGAATGGACAATTCACATTATCTCGTCCATTTTCCTTTTGGAAAGCCAACTGGCATATGGGGACAGAATCAAGGACGATTTAAACTTATTATATTACACAGTAGATACTATCCTGACATATTCAGATGTGAACAGACAATTCACATTATCTTGTCCCTTTTTCTTTTCGGAAAGCCAATAGCATATGGGGATGGAATCAAGGACGATTTAAACCTACATATTACACAGTAGATACTTTTATTCAAAAGCCTATGGGAAAAGAAAATTGTACAGATGAATATTTCTTTTTACGAAGAAATATACAAACAAACGTCCTTGCATCACTGTCAGCAAGGAAGAAATGACAGATTTACAATACAAAATGAGTGATCTGGAGATCTATATAATGTTGATACTGGAATATTTCTAAAAGATCATTCGTGAAGTACTGCACATACACTTCTTTTTCGGATTCCCAAATATCATCCTTATGATTTTCTGGTGGTTGTAAAAAGTTAATAGATATGAAAGGATTTTGTTTTAGATCGGATTGCAGATGGAATTCAGCATATTCCATTTGAGTCCCATTACCATTGGTTGCCAATTTCCATGTAGTGAATTCATGAGTGACAAACCAATGAGTGCGACCACATCTTCTTAGTGCGTTGATAAAGTTAGCATCTTCGATCATGACTATGTCTTGGAAATGTTTGTACAAGATTCCTGTCAAGTGTGCATGTGGTTCTGAAAACCCATCATTTTTTATCGAACTTAAAGCATTTGGTTTTATAAAAAGAGCGTCAAGTCTGTAAATGTTGCACCATCTGAGAAACCAAGGTAGAAAGGCATCTTCATGATTCATTCTTTCTGTTGGTCAATCTTCATACCTGAAATCAAACTGTAGATGATAAAAGAAGTTAGAGGAATATTTTCTAAATTCATGCATCGGAGAAAAGTAGTCTCCTACCTTTCACGATCAAAATTAGTCCTCCTAAAAGGATTGTTAAACTGCCTGATAATAAGCCTGCAATTTCCAATCCTATCATCTTCTTCATAAAAGAGTTCATAGGAGATGTTGCCGATATAGACCAAATAAACTAACTCACTGATAGTAATATCATTTTCAATCTCTTGGTCTTCCCAAGTCCAAATATTAGCAATTCCTTCTCTCGAATGGATTTCAGATACTGGGTACCATGTGTCATCATGATCTAGAATGCCCCTTCCTTTATCATACCTGAACCATCCCTGTCTGCCCTCTATTTCAACATAATCTTCAAATATTCTAATAAAGTTACATGATAAAGAGTGAATGGAATTTTTCTCTAAAAATTCTCTTAACAACATGTCAACAAAAGAATTTTTATGTCCAGGAATGAATTCTATTTCAAAATCATACTGACTGAGAGTCATTACCCATCTAACCATGGAAGAATCTTCAAATTCACATTTATGAATGGCAAACTTTAAAGCTTGACAATCAGTCTTAACCAAGAATCTGGTGTAAATGACAAAGTCTTTGAATTTTTCTAGTGCCAAACAAACAGCCCTCAGTTCTTTCTTGAGAATGGCCCAATTTCCTTGAGATGTAGACCATAATCCAGAACCGTATTGGCATATTTCAAGGGAGTTTTTACTTTCTAGATCTTCTTGACAAAGAACAGCTTCCCATCCAATATTGTTGTCATCAATCATAATTATTTTTTTCCATTGTTCTTGAATTGGACACAAGGGTTGGATTCTACGAATCCTTTCCTTGATTTTCTTGACTGCGATTGTGTAATCTTCATTCCAAGGAATGGGATCTTTCTGTAGTCATTTATTCAATAATTTTCTCTCTTGTGCAAAATGATGAATACATTTAGAGATATAATTTAAGCTCCCTAAGAACCTTTGCAACTGTGTTTTGTCGAAAATTTCATCAGGAAAATTATCTATGAAAGTTAGACTTCTTTGGATCACTTGACATGAACCATACTGAATATTGTATCCAAGAAAATCTATCATAGTTTTGAACAATTTCATTTTAGTTTTAGAGAGGACTATCCCTTTTTATTTTACTCTCTGGAGAAATAATTTCAAATGTTTGATGTGATATGGTATATCATCTGAATGTACTAGAATATCGTTGGTGTATTTCTTTAAAAAATCTTCCATACCTTCGAATGTTTCATCCATTATGCACTAGAAAGCTGATGGAGCATTGATGAGTCCAAAATTCATTATGTTCCATTCAAAATGGCCTTCAGGAATAGAGAAATTTGTTTTTCATTTATTATATTCCTTGATGCCTACTTGCAAAAATCCCAATTTCAAATCATATTTTGAGAATATCTTTGATTTGGAGATCTGTGTTAAGTTGTGGAGGGCTTTGGAAGGGGATAGGTGTCATAGTCTGATAAATTATTCAATGGTTTGTAGTTTACCACTAATCTTGGTTTTCCCCTGGAAATTTTTGCATGTTTATTTACATAAAAATCAAAAATACTATCAGACTTTTACTCTTCCTGATCAGGCCTTTTTGCAAGAGACTCTTGATTTCTTCTCTACAAAGAATCATTTGTTGTTGATTCATTGGAACAACTTTCGATCTTATTGATTTACCACTGAAGTCACTTTTGAAAGGCAACTTGACTTCATGTTTATGCACATGCCAAAAGGCATTTGGGTCTCTAGAGAAACATTCCAAAATTTTATTTTTTAGATTGGCTATCTCCCTGTCAAACTTTCCTTGTTCAATGTTTTCATAAATTTTTAAAGTCTCTTTTTTCTTTTCCATTTTTGACAATAAGGTTTCTAGCTTTTTAATCCTTCTTATTCTATTAGGAGAGTTGGAATTTATAAAAAGAAAAAATAGCCCTATACCTTCCAATTCAAGAAAATAGCCATATTTCCTTATTTGCTGATCAAATTTTGCTCCATGCTTTTGGAAATTCTGGAAGAAAGGTGTCCCCAAATACATTGCGCAATCCATTCCTGTAACATTGGGACAAACCACATTTATTCCAAGAGATTCAGTTAGAAAAATATCAATTGGAACCTCTAAAGTAGTGATGACGTCTCCACTGGCTGTTGTAACTTTTGGACAACTAGTTGGTCTTTTGAGGTGAGTATGAACTATTGTATTATTTGCAATGTTTAATCTCAAACCAGTATCCATAAGGATTTTCCAATATTCTACTTTGGTACCAATCCTCACTTTTAACTTGATGTAATACATAACATCTCCATTAATTTGATTGCATCCTAATCCTATCCTTTCATCATCATTCTCATCATCAATTTTGGTTTCTAGAATCTGTATACCTGGAAAGGGTTTCTGATGGAATGTCCAATTCTGTGTCTAGGAAGAAGTTGAAGGTTTTTCTACTTTCATCAATCAGAGTTGGCCGTCTTGATGACTTTCAATGCAAAGTCTTCTATTCTCTTCTACTATCTTCCTTAAATCCTTTATTGCTTGATGGATAATGGGCAAAGTTTGGGGAAGATCTTCTCAAAAATCTTCCTCCCTGAATTGTTTGGTAAAGGCTTTTACTGAAAAAAGAGAAGTTGGAGGAACTTATCCTTTTTTAGGATTTTTTTGCTTGGCTGGTTTCGAATTTAGATGATTAATCAATAGCTCTGTATACATTTCTTTCAATTGTGGATCCGTTGCTGCCATCATTTGTGTGAAAGGATTTCTAGTTTACTCAACGGTTTTTGCATTCTTCATCATATTCAAGGAATGACATTGGCAGACATCTGGGTCACTGCATTCACAATTGTCTTTGAAACATTCTACACAATGTGGATCATTGCAGTGTTCTTCTTCGATGTCAGAAGTATTAGAATCAGAATTAATTTTTTTTATGTAATCTGATTCTTCTTCACTTGTAAGTTGTTCGCAGCTAATATGAAGAGTTAAAAAATTTACTTTACCGGATTTATTTCCATAAAAGACTTTCTTCTTACCTTTTTCTAGTTTCTTCTTATTCTTTTCTTTCTCCAATTCTAGACAGTTTGGATAAATGTGTCCCTTTTTGTTACAGTGGTAATATTGAACTTTCTCTTTTCTTGAAAATTGTCATGTTTGTTTGTACTCTTTTGGCTTCTTTTGGTGTATGACCATTTTGCCTAAAAAATTCTTTGTTGTGTTCTTCTTTCTCCTATAAGCATGCACATCTCTCCCCTCTGAATTTTTTGGAGCAGATAGGTGCCATTGTTTGCATAGTTGCTAATAGCCATGCAGCTTCTTTGGATTTGTGACTGCTCTAGTTATCTTCATTTGGGAGTAGAGTTCAACGATTATTGCTTTTACTGCCTGCCTGATTACTCAAAATTTGTAGTCACCTATGCTTCTGGTAATTTGCTGACTATTACTGTTGAAACCCATAATGGCAAGGAAGAAACAAATATTTCCTTCCATTTAGGTTCAAGAATGAGTTCTAGGGACAAAGTGTGCAATTTATGCAAGAACTCATTAAAATATTCATCGAAGTGTTTAACGTTATGAAGTTTCATAGCAACAAGAGTAATAGCAGTAAAATCATTATTTATCTGTGGTAAAACAATAAAATTAACAGTAATGCCATAAAGTAAACAACCAATCATATTATTTACTAGAAGTGAAGTAAACAGATCCTTGTAAGTGTTAGCCCTGATACATATTTTGACACTTTGAGAGACAAATATAAGCTTGACTGTATCATTTATGCTCAAGAGAGAACTTGCAACTGTCGTCCTCCTTCTTCCCCCTTCATCCCGCTCGTTCTCCCTACACCCCGATACCTCTGTTTTTCTCCAAAACTCGGCATAGGCCCCTATTTCCTCAAGCCCCAAAGCGCTAAGTCCAAAGCCACATAGTGCCACCACCACATGACCCCACGCCTTCGCAACCCATAGTCGCCTAAATCATAGCCATTGATCATTGCATCCTAATCCAATGGTCCCCCATCATATCCAAGGAGTAACCTGCCCATTGTTTCCCCACCGTTCAATCATCTTCACCATGATCGGAAGGCATTCTCTCCTCCCGCGTCCGCGAGTTGACAACCTGTTAGCTCGGGATTGAAAGTGGTTTCATTCCACCCCCACTGCCACGTGTCACCCTCTGGATGGAATCACACACCCTTGTATGTTTACCGCCCGGTGCCCAAAAGCAGTGCGACCAAAGCAGCTTATGGCCCATCTGCCCTTCCCGCCCGTTAACCCCCCGCACATCTCCTCTACCCAATGACCATTAGATATGCCCACCCAAGATCCAATGGCTCTCGATCTCTTTCCTCCCAACACCTCCTGCCGAGTGATCTCCGATGTCTATCTTTTTTATCAAACGGCTGATGTCTCTCCTCCGGCCTGCTCGTACGTCCGCCATGCACACCTCTCACCCTGACCATTCCATTCTCCCAAAAGGACGAAGGTGGCCTATTACCAGTACATGGCGCATTAGTTCCTCAACAACCACGTCCAACAAACAGGATGGCCAAGAAGGAAAAGGATGTGCCTCAAGCAAATCAGTGCATTTAACAGTTATGGAACTTCTTCCGTACGACACTCCACCTGCCTGAGAAGGACAGTAGAGCACCCTAGAAGATTGAATTTGTTCACTGAAGCAAGAAAATTGTACCAAAGACTCCATCAGGCAGTTAAAGTGGTTTGTGGTCAATTATGAACCCCCCCATTCCTAAATTGGCCAAGTGCCTTTGTATTCAAATTCTATATATACCTAGAAACAAGATGTAATCAGGGTTGACGGTTGTTGTTTTGATGTGGTTCAACTTCTGGAGACTGTAATTGCTTTGATACTTGTAGTGTCTCGTCTTCATTTTGAACTAATACAAGCTTCTTTTGCTGTCAATTGCTCACGTTCAATTTCTATTATGTTCTAGGCTGTGCCTGTCATGCATTTTTCCTGAACTATTGATGTTTAACATTAGAGGAGCTGACATCCTACCTCTGTGCTAAAACCTTGTATGTATCAGTGAATTTGTTATTTAGGTTTCTTTTCACCTAATGCCAGAGGGTTGTCATCCTATCTATGCATTAGGGAATAGATCTGCAGACCTCTTTACTGGTTGCAGCCGGCCCTCATAGGGTCTAGTGCATTTGCCGGTGTAGTCAGTATTCTCCATATTCACCCAATCTTTAAACTGTGAGTAATTGGTAGTCTAAACCTTGTAGCCTGGGGCTGTTCACACATGTCTGGAGTCAAGCAAAGTAGGAGTGGTTATTTGGCTTGAATAAGCATCATTCCTTCCATTCATCCATTTCCAACATCATGTTGAGTTTATAATGTTCACGAGCATCTCCGAGATATAACCTAGGAGAGTTTCTTGGGGAGATAACATTAATTGGCACTGTTGCTGGGGAGAGGAGACTGAAGCTCAGCTTCCCTGGGAGAACGACACAGTTCCAGTTTTGATGATCGACATAGTCTGGGCACATTTCTGGTTGTAATCATCTATCTGGTGACTCTACTGGAGGATCAACCTAGTGGCGACTCCACATTATAGTTATAGCTCAGTTTGTGAGGCATACCTAGAGAAATCCTCAAAAATCACCAGCTGACCCAGTGCCCGACCCTAAGAATATTGTTATGCAGAAGAAAACATCACTAAAAGGAGCATGAGGATTAGGTAAGCCTAAGAAATCTTATGTGTCTATGCAAGAGAAGATTATGGCTGAGAATGTGCATTTTGAAAATATAGAGCCTAGTATTGTTAGTGAAGAACTACCCTCAGAGATTCATAAAGCTCCTTGTTCTTTCAGTTCCCCTTTGGATCTCAGTCCAAAGAAAGTCTCTCATACAGTCCATCATATTCCTTTGCCTTTATCATCTATTTCATTGTTTCCTACTGTTCAATCTGCTAGCATCCTTCCACATATCCCAATTATGGTAGTTCAGCAAGAACCTACAAAGATGGAAAGAATCATAGCTGCAAGATATGGAATCTTGGTCTTGCCCGTCCCTTTAAATGCCATGCCTGCAGGAGAATACTAGAAATACATGCCTAAATTCACTGGTATAAAAGGGGTAACAGCTGAAGAACACCTTGAATCTTTTTAGAGTTATACTGATAACCTAGATATCAGTGAGGATGATGTGTGGATGAGGGTATTTGTCCAAAGCCTAGATGGGGAGGCTAGAAAATGGTTCAGAGAATAAACCCCTAGGTCCATAGTAGACATTGAGGCCGTAGATGACGTGTTCCTAAAGCATCGAGGAGATAAAAAATACTTGCTCTATTATCATACTAAATTTGGGAGCTTGTAGAGGGAATATGGTGAGTTTCTATCTGATTTCAATAAGAGATTTAACCATATGTATAGCAAAATACCAGCTGAGGTGAAACCCACCCGTGCTTATGCCAAGCTTACTTGTGCTAATGGCTTCAATTCTCGTTTCTACTTACTACTGAGGGAGAGAAGATGTGCTTCTTTGGCTGATATGCAAGATGCAAACCTGGAAGTAGAATCAAACATCATGGCTATAGAAAGGCTCAAAGCTAATACTGATAGCAGAAGACAGAGGAGTGAGCTCTCATCATCCTCAGTCCTAAGATCGATAAAATGGCTAGGATGATTGAGTTATTAGCCTCTGAAGTTTCCAAATTAAGAGTTAAGAAACATTCTAGGAAGGCAGGAGCTCCTAGTACCTTTGCTCTTCCAAATCCAAATCCATATAGAAGAGCAAAGGAGCAGTTGTAGATTTTTCAAGAAAACAAAGATGAAAACGAAGACTAAAGGGTGAAGACCCTTTTTCAGAATATAGTCATGGAATAAGAGCAATTCCAAGAAGAGGATGAGGTCTGTGGTATGAAGGACAAGGGCAGTGCCCTATTCTTAACCAAAGCTACCTATGAGAAGTCATTATTCAAAGGCCTTGCTCATAATTTTGTTGTCCCTACAGAACAACAAGCTTATCAGTAGAAGCAACCAACAACAGATCCCATCATCCTCAAAGCTCCAGCCATAGAGGTAAGAGGCCTTGAATGTTCCCCTTCTTCTTTTAGTTTTCAGTCAGAAATTCAGAAGCCAAGACTACCCATGCCTCTGATTGAACCTATGAAGAATGAGTCCTTCAAGAAATTTATCCTTGAAGAGCCTGAGGCTAAAGTCAGCCAAGCTTCTAATGACTACACAAATCTGCAAATTGACCAACTTGCTGTTATCCTCAGCCCAGTGATAAAAAAAAAAGGGAAGTTAGCTGCCCATCATCTTATGCTTCTCTGTTTGTTCAAGAGACAATCCCTCATAATTTCCCTCTAGGCACTGAGGTCAGCCATAACTCAATGCCCAAGGTTGATATTTATAATCTCAGTCTTGATATCACAAAGCCTGCCTAGTTGGCCTTCACACAGCTTGAAGGGGCAATTCGCCAGATCACAGAGGAAGAAGGTGCACAGATTTGGGACACCTCCTTGGATGGGGCTTCTTCTAAGTTGCAGGAGCAGGTGAAGTCTTTGTGTCCCCCACACAAGAACACATTGATTCACCATTTATATTAATTGTGCAGGCCACAAATGACACATCCAAGTACACAATAGCCCTTGTTATTCAGCAGGTGTACAAAAGCTTCTACGAAGAACATCCGAGGATGAGAGCATACAGAGAGGGGGTGAAATATAAACCATCTCTACCTGATAAGGTCAAATGTCCTAAAGTTTTTGAGGTACGTGATAAAATCAACCAGATTTTGTAAGTATTTGATGAATTGGCTGACATGCACATTGACCAAGAGAAAGAGACCATTCATAGAAAGGAAAAAAAGGGGCCAATCTTCAGTATGGTGACTATTTTCTCCAAATGGGATACACTCAAGGAAAGGCAGGGAGATCCTGGTAAATTCAATTCTCTATGGATAGGAACATTCATCATTCCCAGGTCCAGGGGAACAATACTCTCATGTTGTAGAGTTTAGAAGGAGAAACAATTTTGATGGCCCAGTAAATGGGCAGTTTTTGAAGATTTATGTTGCTTAAGGTATCTAGGCCTCAGCAGTGTAAATATGTTGTTTTTACAGGTTTTAGTGTAGACTTAATTAGACTCCATGCCAAATGGAATACAAGGAAATTTTTTAATCTTGTTTTTGTATGAAGGCAATGGTCTACGGTTCTTGACACCTCATAGGGAGGATCTCATCCCCAGAAGGAACCAATGTTAGCTCTACTACATATTTTAACATTTTGAGGGACAAATATAAGCTTGATTGTAACATTTATGCTCAAAAGAGAACTTGCAATGGTCGTCCTCCTTCTTCCCCCTTCATCCTGCTCATTCTCCCTACACCCCGATACCTCTGTTTTTCTCCAAAACTCAGCATAGGACCCTATTTCCTCAAGCCCCGAAGCACTAATTCCAAAGCCACATAGCGACACCACCACATGACCCCACACCTTTGCAACCCACAGTCGCCTAAATCATAGCCGATGATCACTGCATCTCGATCCAACGGTCCCCCGTCATATCCAATGAGTAACCTGCCTGTTGTTTCCCCACCATCTAATCATCTTCGCTGCGATCGGAAGGCATTCGCTCCTCCCGTGTCCATGAGTTGACAACCCGTTAGCTTGCGATAGAAAGTGGTTTCATTCCACCCCCGCCGCCACGCGTCACCCTCCCGATGGAATCACACACCCTTGTACGTTTACTGCTTGGTGCCCAAAAGCAGTGCAACCAAAACAGCGTACCGCCTATCCATCGTTCCCACCTGTTAACCCCTCGCGTGTCTCCTCCACCCAATGACCATTGGATTTGCCCACTTGAGATCCAACAGCTCTTGATCACTTTCCTCCCGACACCTCCCACCGAGCAATCTCTGTCCTCTATCCATTTGATCCAACAGCTGATGTCTCTCCTCCACCCTGCTCATACGTCCGCCATGCACTCTTCTCACCCTAACCATTCCATACTCCTGAAAGGACGAAGGTGGCCTGTTACCAGTATACGACGCATTAGTTCCTCAACAACCACGTCCAACAAACAGGATGGCCGATAAGGAAAAGGACATGCCTCGAGCAGATCATCGCATTTAACAGTTATGGAACTTCTTCCATACGACACTCCACCTGCTCGAGAAGGATAGAAGAGCACCTGAGAAGATCGGATTTGTTCATTGAAGTAGGAAAATTGTACCAAAGACTCCATTAGGCAGTTAAAGTGGTTGGTGGTCAATTATGACCCCCCCCATTGCTAAATTGGCCAAGTTCCTTTGTATTCAAACTCTATATATACCCAAAAAAAAGATGTAATCAGGGTTGATGGTTGTTGTTTTGATCTAAGGTTCAACTTCTCGAGACTATAACTACTTTGATACTTGCAGCGTCTCATCTTCAGTTTCAGCTAATACAATCTTCTTTTGCTGTCAATTGCTCACATTCGATTTCTATTTTGTTCTAGGCTATGCCTGTCATGCATTTTTCCTGAACTCTTGATGTTTAACATTAGAGGAGTTGTCACCCTACCTCTTTGCTAAAACCTTGTATGTAACAATGAATGTGTTATTCAGGTTTCTTTTCACCTAATGCGAGAGAGCTTTCATCCTGTTTTTGAATTAGGGAATAGATTTGCAGACCACTTTACTAGTTGCAGCAGGCCATCACAGGGTCCAGTGCATCTGCTGGTGCGGTTAGTATTCTCCATATTCACCCAATCTTTAAACTGTGAGTAATTGGTGGTCTAAAGCCTTGTAGTCTGGGGGTGTTCATGCATGTCTGGAGTCAAGCAAAGTAGGAGTGGTTATCTAAATTGAATAAGCATCATTCCTTCCATTCATCCATTTCCAACATCATGTTGAGTTTATAATGTTCCCGAGCATCTCCGAGATACAAGCTAGGAGAGTTTCTTGGGGTGATAACAATAATTACTTCCATTGGCATTCTTTACTTGTGAATTTTCCTAATTGGTCAGTAATAGGGGATCTTTGATTGTTTCTTCTTTCAACCAATAATATAAAGATCCTTCAAACCCACCAATAATTCTTTTTATAGAATTTATGGGTCCAATGTCATCAGCGATATAAGTTCTATAGCATACTAACATGGATTCAATGACTGATAATACTTTTGCTTTTGTGCAATTATCAATATTCCAAGAATATGTCGAGGACGCTGGCTAATCTTTATGATATTCAAATTTCATCATGTCCCTTTTGTCTAGAGTAGGGGACCAAGTAGAATTCCATGTAGACCTAGAAGTAGTTGCATGAACTACTTCCTCATTAGGAATATTAAACCAAGCCTTATCTTGAGGGGAAAAATTATGTACAAACTCTTCAAGACTTTCAAGTGATGGCTCATCATTGTTTATTTCAAGTTTGTTCAAGTCTATCTCTTTGTTTTCTTCTAAGTCTCCATACCATTTCTTTTCTTCTTTATCTTCCTCTTCTTCTGAGGCATTTTTCTTTATCCATTCAATGAAAGAAGAGCTAGCTGATGGATTTGTTTTTGAAGAAATTAATGGGTTTGGCTTTAGATGGCCAATGAAACTAAGTGCAACAAAAGGTGTATAGGAATAAGAAGTCCCTGGTTTTGTAAACTCAATTTCTATTAGTTGTCTTATGAGACTAGAGACAGAGGATGAAATAGTATAAGGCATCTGAGAGTGAGGATCACTAAAAAGAGTAATGGTTTTGTATGAGTTTGTTGGATGTCTCTTTTTGAGTGAATCAACAGAATTAGATACATTCAAGACTTGCCTCTTGAGTATGTCAAGACTAGAATTAACCTTGACTATTACTCTTCCTTGGATAATTGTTACATCTTGAATTTTCTTTTCTATGGATAACTTGAGGTTATCCAAACTTTCAACTATATGTTTATCATATTCTGCAAGAGTTTTGAGATTCTCATTTAAACATACAGTAGCTTAGTCTTGTTTTCGAAGCATTCTAATCATCATTTCTTTCAGAATACTATTCATTTCCTCAATAGACTTATGTTGTTCTCTTAAAAAAATTTCTAAACTAGAAAGAGTAAGATTTGTCTAGTTTGTAGCTAAGACAGATTATTTGGTTGAATGTTCTGTTTGGACTCGAGAAAGTTTATAAATTTTTCCATCTTGTTGTTTGATGACAAAATTTTTCCAAGGGGGGAAATCATTTTTTGTTTGATATATGTGTCCATCAAAAAGTTCCCATTTATGTTTTGGGGGGCTTCCAAATTTAATAATATTTACTTGCAAACTGCTACAAATCTCTTTCACCAATTTTTCCCCCTTTATCCTTATAACCTGCAAATTTTTAAGCAGGTTTGGTTTAGACAACATTTTCTGTATTTTTGGAGAAAAAACAGGACTTACTAAAGGGGATGGAATTGTGACAACATTAGATTCCATTTTTTATTTAATAAAATTATCAACATTGAGAATTCTCTTCTGTTTTGCCTGATTTTGAATTGTTTTCCTAAGGATTCTTCTATCTGATTTGAGGAAGGGTAATACCATTCATAAAAACAAATCCACTAGTTATTGGACTTCATCCAATTTTTCTATTCTTCATTCTTTTGTTTGTTGAAGCTTTTCTTCTCAGACTTGGCAATAAGCTTCAACTCTTCAATATATTTGTTTTCTGATTTGTGTGTGAAAATGTCCCAGTTGAACATTTTCGTCTTCCATCCATCTTTTGGATCATATGGACTAATTCCTTTGAAAATATTTAGGAAAGCAATTATCTCACTATCTGAAGAAATTTCCACATTTTTTGGAATTTTGTTCATAGGATTTTTCCTCTATGATGGGATTTCAGATCCATCATTAAATCCTAGACCTTTATGAGTATTATGTTGTATTGATTGTATGATTATTTCTTCATGGATATTGAAAAGACAAGTCTTGGTAAATCCTCTTCGGACTTAACTTTTATCTGGTATAAAAGTAATCATGTTTATCCTATTTCTCTCATCTTGATTTTCACTGTGTGGGGTGGGTGGCTGTGAAGAAAAATGACAGTATGTCTTGGAACAATGAGGATGATCACAAACAACAGCTAAAGTGTTGTTATATGAAGCAACATGACTCATAACCAAATTTCTGATTGATTCTAGAAATGTGGGGTCTACTGAGTAAATGGGAGGCGAAGTATTTACAGAGTTGGAAATAGATATAGAAGGTCCACCATGCTTAGCTCGTGACTCTGGGAAGATGGTATGAACATTTCCATCTTTAGAAGTAAAAATAGTAGAAGAATTTATAGGTGATGGTCCTGTAGGTTTTCTAATAGATTCCCATTTGGTCACGCATTCTACAGGGGATTTTAACGTAGCTCTTTGTATCATCTAAGGTGTTATAAGATTCATTCCATAAGATTCATTCCATAATCATGAGTGATTAATGTAGTGAATTCTAACTGTGAGGAAACAAATTTAACTACTGAAGGAGTAGTTGTTTTTGTAAAATTTGACAACAGATGACCACCAGATGGCAATGTTTTCGCTATCATCATCAAACTCATCATAACCATGTGTCTGTAATCCAAGCATGAGATAATTGATTGCATTGGGATCTATAAGAGCTATAGAAAAGTCAGGGACACATGACGAAGATGCAGGGCCATAGGCAAGAGTACCTTGGCAACCACTAATGAGAGCTTTAGGAAAAGATCTCCATTGTCGATCAAATATACAAGAGAAAAAGGAAACATCTTGTCCTTTCCTATGTACAGGGTGAATCCCCACTTGGACATGTCCAAAATGGGTGAAATTATAACTTGCTTTCCAGGCAGCATCGAATTTAGCTTGATTGATAGTGTTTAAAGAACGAAGGATATTATTATTAGAGGCAGTTTGCAAGACTTCCTCCTTTACCTTATATCTCCAAAACTAGATAGTGTCCAGTGATCCTAAATTCTTATAAACATTTTTTGGGTCTATCTTTGGAAGAGACCAAGATCCACAAGGAACAGGTTCAGAAAATAAATTAACAAACTTCTCTTGTATAACAGATTCCTGTGCAAGGGAATTTTGCCTTTGAAGGTCTACATTTTCGTGTTCCTTTAAGATTTCTTCAAATGATTTATCCCCAAATTCATGATGAAAACTAAAATAAGGACGAGACTCCATAGTATAGAAAGAAATACTCAAAGTGATATATATATATATATATATATATATATTATAGATATATGCAGTGGATCAACATAACGTGCGCGAAACAAAGTATCGTGAGTCTCAAAAGTAAATACCGATTATTGCCGGAAATATGATCGTAGACAAAAATGGTTTTGCGGCTTTCTCTTAGAACAAATGTTCAAGTTTTACATCCAAATCCTTCAACATCTTCAAGCACCTTTCACACGGCATAACAGACTACAGATCTATTCAGGATATCAACGAACACAAAGAGATATGCTTAGACAAAATACAACATGGCTCGGATACCATTCTTTATTACCAAACGCATAATTGATTACATAAACTCTCAAGGTTACAAAGAACTCTTACAAAGTACTCTCGAGACCCAGAAACCAACCTCTTCTCTTTTTTTCTAAAACTCCCCTATATAGCCCTCTAGGTTCAAAGCTAAGTTGTTAGCATAGGTGTATGGTAGAGCTAGGAATTAGAGATTTTCTATTAGATTGATTAAAAATAGGGATTGAGTTGTTAGGCACATAATAGAGTGATATTCGATTGATAAAAAAGAAGGGAAAAAATGTAATGAGAGAGGATCGAGTAGAGCGAGATCAAGAATAGTATGTGGATTGTATTTTGAAATAGAGGCCTTTTATTTATGTAATCGGACTAAGGCTGAGACTTTGTAACTATTTTGATTGTGAATAAATGGTGTTGTGCATGTGATTAATTACCAATCTTGCGGAAATCCTTGTTATGCTTTCAGATTCTTTGTATTCGGGACAAAGCGATTATTCCTTTGTTTTTTTATGTTTCACACCTAAATCACAGGATTGATAGAAGTTAGAGGCTTAATTACCAATCTTGCGGAAATCCTTGTTATGCTTTCAGATTCTTTGTATTCGGGACAGAGCGATTATTCCTTTGTTTTTTTATGTTTCACACCTAAATCACAGGATTGATAGAAGTTAGAGGCTTTTTATAGAATTATCCGTGGTTGATGTCGTTTTAATCCCAACCATGGATCTCAATTGGATCGGAACTCTGAAGTGGAAGGAGGTTGACCAGTGGACTTGCGACGTACGATCATGCAATTCGATCGTGATTGTTGGATTGCGAAAGTAGTTTCGCAAAAGTGAAAGTGGTATTTCGGGTGGTCTCAAAACCATAAGGGGTATTGAAGGGTGAGCACCCGATTCCATTCATCAAGTGACACGTAGCAACGAGGAGGAGAGAGGAAACCACTTTATCGGGCGGTTAGTTTTGGTGCTTGGTGTCCACCTGAAATCTCTAAAAGGCGTTGGATCTAGTGCGAGTTGATCGATAGTGGATGATCAACTAGCTGTTTGAAACTTCAGAGTGCACATTGACCATTGGATCGGAGGATGTAATCGACGGCGAAAATACTTGTGACTGGCGATTATGCGATTTAATCTGGATCGTTGGCTCATTTAGATCATGATCTACGGTGTACCATCGAGTGCTCCTAATTAAAAAAGGGAAAATCATTGTTTTGGCCTTTTTTTTCCCAAGGCATTCCGGTTAAAAAGTAAAAAGCCAGATTGTTAACAAGAGGTAACCGGGGGGTGATAGTTGGGGTTTCGTAAGACACTGTTTTCGCCTGCGTCAAATGGCAACAACGAAAATGTTGTATGTGGAGGTGTGAAGCTCCTCTGAACCAGAAAATCTACCCAAAAAAAACCAATTAATAAATTAGCTCTTCGTTGTGTAATGCATATTCGCAGTATCTTGGCCGCTTCTTCTTGGAGTGCTGCACGAATTACTCTCCATGATACCTCTTCCTGAAATCATAGTAGTGCTTATCAAATCGATGGTTCCTAGATGGTATCAGTTCTTTATTCTCTAAGGGAATGCTTTGTAATATTTCAGTACTTCAAACATCCACTCAATCCTTTCCCAATCAAACTGATCACTCGTTCGACCTATCTGAATAAGCATACAATTAGCTTAAGGAAAAACATAATTCGTAATTCATTCCTTCCTTGCAACGTTCTTTTCCTCTTCAATTTTCAGAGTGGGGCCCATGGAAAAGTTTTTCTCTCGGAATGCAAGATCCAGTGATTATTACAGAGACATTTTCTTGTTTTATTTATTTTTGCATCGAATATAATGTGCTTGTAGATAAGGACGGGAACTCGGCACTTCTGTGACCTCAGCTGATGCCACTGCTTTTGTAAGTGCAGAGTTTATGAGTATTACAGAGGCAATTTCTTGTTTGATTTATTTTGCATCGAATATAATGTGCTTGTAGATAAGACGGGCACTCGTCACTTCTGTGAGCTCAGCTGCTTTGGTGAGTGCAGAGTTTCGTTTTTAAATAATTTTATTGCTAGAATGTTTAGGTATTTTATTGCTTTAAAATTAATAGAGATTTATTTTAAATATTGATTTAATTTAATATGAGCCGTGAGGGATTTAATTTTCATATTATATTATATATATATATTTGGGCAGAAATAATCAAAATTGAAATTTTGATGAAGGATATATAGAGTTACACATCATATTGAGTTATAAAATAAACCTCTGCTCAACTAGCTAAAACATTTCATTATCTTTTCAATTGATCATATAATTTTTTGTTATTAAAATAAAAATATGAAAAAATATGATATAATACTAATTTATTCAACTAGATACGTGGCGGATTAAACTTGATTTTCATTTCCATCAATTTATTCTCAAATGTGGTGTTCCATGAAATTTGACTTCATACGACACACAATTTTATTAGAAATAGTTCTTTTAGGTTCAATGTTAAATGCTTGGTCATCCAAGTCATTAAAATTACATTATAACAAAAGCATCATACTAGGAATATGTTTCTTGATTTTTTTTTATTGATATAATGTCAACATTTTAGAGATTTTAATCCAATTTAGTGATATTTATAGCCTTTTCCCATGTGCAAAATCAACGTGCTACCTGAATCTAAACCTAAAAGCCACCGTCTCAATTTTGTGACTGCCTGGAAGCATCTATGAAACATAAGACATTCCTATGACTCGCCCGTATGTACACATTCATCTCGACCCTATCACAAGTAATTACTTTCTGCATTGTGTCTCTTCAACGAGAAGTTTTAGTGCCAAGCAAATGCGTAGGGTAAAACCCTCGTAAACGATATGGACATGTTGTCGAGGGTGCTCTGCCCTTGCCGTTAATTAGTTATTATTTTAAGTTAAGAATAGCTGTGTCTATAGTTTCAATAATCTTAGTGGCACCCGACCTCAGTTTTTTTTGTGTGAAAGCTTTTATTGCGTCAAGTTTTCTTTGCAGCTTCCCAATTCACATAAGGATATCAAAACTTTCAAGTTATCAGTATGGAAAGTGAAAATTGATAAACAATTTTCTAATGTGTTTTTTTTAATTTTTAATTATAAAT
>APFE030185173.1:190914-212688 GCA_000404065.3 Pinus taeda
AAAGCTAGTTTTTAAATTTTTAAATATAAAATTATTTTTAAAAATGTTATTTTATATATTATAGTTTATATTAAGATATTAATAGTTTTTAGATATTGATAAAATTTATTATTAAATAAATTTGATTTAGTTATAATGAATGCTTTATTTTGTTTAGTTTCTTTTGTGCAGAGTTTTTATTGTGGAAGACGCTTCTTCTACACAATAAAAGCTATGTGTACTGAAAAGTTGATTACAAATTTGGGTTGTGCATGTGTTCATTAAACGCTAGCAGAGACTCAACCCACTGGATGTTTGAATTGTATTTAGGTTTGGATTTATTTTAATATGATTTTTGGAATTCCTTTTTCTCTGTCACAATGTGACATGCTTCTTTGTAATCATCTCTAAATATGTGATTCATATCAATTCATTTAGCCTCTTCAAATGTTTTAATGTAATTATTTGTAACTACCTAACATGTATCAATTAGTTTGTTCCAATGGTTTTCTCTAATTATACGTAAATATATGATGAGTATTAATTCAATTATTGAATTTAGGCTTCTGTGATCCATATCAATTTAGAGAAGAATTTTCGGTGAAAATCACATAGAGATAATTTTGTCGACGTGTTTCGAACCAACTAGTGTGGTTCATCGTTACCTTGATATTCTGCTTGATCTATTTATAATGCATAGCAAGATCTACTCATTCAACTTGTCCTGATGATGAACCACACTAGTTGGTTCGAAACGCGTCGACAAAATTATCTCTATGTGATTTTCGCCGAAGATTCTTCTCTAAAAAGAGTATTAATTCAGTTAACATGTGAGAAGTTTGGTGTCTTGGTAAGAATCACAATGATTCAACGTTTTAAAATTTTTGGTTGGAATTTAACTAAATAGTTTTTGGCTAGATTATATTTTTTTTAATTAGCTTTTTAGCATATAAATAAATATAATATTATGAAGAATTTTTTAACATTTTAATTGTGTAAAATTTACAAATCAAATTTGTTTTTTCACAAATTTGAATAAAATCTAAAAAAAAACATCTAAAACTTAAAATAAGTAAATAATATTTTTTATAAATAACACTAAACTTGTTTTCTTAATAATATTAATTTTTTAAAACATGGATAACATTTATTAATTAAATAAATTTAATTTAGTTCTAAAATTAAATTAAATTAATTTATATTTATCATTTTCAATTCTATAATATTTAAATGAAAAGTTACATCATAATCGTAAGATACACTATCTTTTTTAAATTAATACAGAGATACTCTTCCTCCGCATAGTGATATAAATTGCAATGGCGAAGAATTCTCGGATTAACAAAGAGCCGTGGAATGGAAAGTACTTGTCCCATAAATTAACTTACAACCATTATTGCAACATGGTCGTTGAACATTTTAGTTTTTATTTTAAAAGTTATTAGATGTTTTTAGCGGAGTGTAATAAATACTAAGGAGAAATCATAATTAAAATATATACAACTTTTTTTTCAATAGACTTTAACAATACCTTAATAAAAAAAATATAAAATAGATGTGTCCAACCTAGATTAATTTAATGTCATTGAACACGATTTCTCTGGTATACCGATATGATAAATTATTTTGTTGAAGCATTTCATAATACATTAAATTATAAAATAGTAAATGTTTAATTAATCTTTCTAATTATATGTGTATATTTTATTTTCGTAGAGAAAATGAAAATTTAAGGATTTTAGGTTAAACTCTATATATATACATAGTCGCTGTGCACATGAAATGTTATCAAATTTTTAAACACTTATTTAATAAATAAATATTTAATTTTAAATCTAAATCATGGTTATTTATTTAAATGTAAACCACAACTATAAGGCTGTAGTATATTTCATTTTATTTTAATAATAACAAGTGTTTGTGAAATCATTTTTTTTTGGAATACTCACATATTATTTCTTTGTTGTCGATCTCTAAAACTAAACTCAGTGTTGGGTTCATCATGAAGACAAATATGGAAGGACATATCTAACAAGGAAAATAGTATTGAGATACCAAAGAGATTTCCAAATAGTATTAGAAAGTCAATCTAAAAAAACTCCAAAAAATATCTAGACATTAAAAACAAAACAAAAATAAAAAGAATAAATAGAATAATGTTAAATATTATCCTAATTAAATAATTTTTTGAAAATAAAAATAAAGTGAGTAAAAAATAAATTATTAAATAAAAATAGATAATTTGAGAACTATATATATATAATAAGGATAAAAAAAAATTAAGAGGAAAAATATAACAAGAAACAGATGAAACAAAGAATTAATATTTAAAAATAAGTAAATAAATATTAAAAAAAGGACACTAGGAGGAAAGGGCAGGAATCCAATTCTTATTTATCTTTTACCCTTCATGTCAGATTGTTAGCATTCTTCTCAGTTTCTAAAACTTCTGTTAACTTCCTAAGGTGGAAATGGTCAATCTTTGCAATGACCCGAGATTCTTCAAACAAATGGGATGACCAATCTTTTTTGTAGGTTCCGCTAAGGCTGACGAGTGAGATCGATTATGATTGATATCGGTGGTGTGCTTTTGAATCCTTTGCTTGATCGACCAACCCATTTTCTCTACGTAGGGTGTGCCAGAAAAACAAAAGATAAAGTAAACACCTTTTGAATCTTTAGAGTCCACACGGTCTTCACTAATCTTAGAGAGTTAAACTTGGTATTAAGAGGTTTAAAGATAAAGTAAACATTATAATCTTATAATGATACCGAAAATGAAAAAAAAAAAATGTACAAAGTTAACCAAATCCCAGGGAGCTTTCTTACGCCTCGGTCCTACACTAGATTTTTGGAAAGGCTTGAGACCGAGAGACTTGCACTAATAATTATCTTTAAAAACTTTCGAGAGATGGAATTTTTATTCTTTAAAGTGACTTTCATCAAGTATCCATAAAGCTCGGATAGATAGCATCTTGGCTTATTAAATACTAATATTTTTAATACAGTTTAACATTAAACAGATCTCATCCTTGAGATTTATAATAAAAATCCACATGTCATAAACATGTAAGTGATGAATCTGGAGTGGGTGCAATCAATGGAGTAGTTGTAAGCAAGAAGAGTAATATGGAAAGGCGCCAAAATGTATGGAACACCTAATGGGCTGAGAATATTTTTCGGGAAGACACGACAATGGAATTCTATGTTATGCCATACCCTTGGGGTTTATTTTTTGTTCTCTATTTGTTGCACTTACAATTTGCTTTGCTTTGGCCGTTTAAAATATTTTTGAAGTAATTGTATGTTTTTCATATTCCAATGGGAAGCCAATGAAAGCCATCTATGCACTCCGTTCAACGATACTTTGTGCGGAGAGGATCATTCTGCAGAGCGCAGAGGTGGCTTTCATTGCCTTCCCACTCCACACAATGTGAGCAGCGTAAGATTATTATAAAAATATTTAGAACTTTTAAAGAAAGTTGCTAAGTCCAAGATTAACGTTATATTCATTTAAGTTTCATGTAAGTTCTTGTTCGAGTTTGAAATTCCAATTGCAATTGCGTAAGATTATTACAAAAATATTTGGAACTTCCAAAGAAATTTGCATGTCCAAGATTAACGCTATATTCATTTAAGTTCTTGTTCGACTTTGAAATTAATGTGTCTAAAAATTTATTAAATCAAATTAAAAAAAAAATTCATGCTTGAAGAAGCATAAAACAAGCTTAAGCCCTTCATATGTTGAGGTTGAGTTGAAAATGTAATACTTGATGTGTTACGATTATTCTGGAGTTTCTGTAAGATAACTTGTTCAAAGTGTGTTGATACTTGGAACGCAACAAATTAAATGTCTATAAAATAAAACCTTTATGCTCTGATCATACTATTATTTTTTCATTCTCTTACGTTCACCCTTAGATTCTAAGCATAAAAGAATTTCTTTCCCAAGTTCCTTTTGCAATACTTTGTCTCGCGAGTGCGTTGCTTAAAGCAAAATTGTAAATTGAATTTGGAATAAGTTTATAGTAAATTTGGGTTTATAAAAAGGATAACGTGCCAACGAATATCAGTAATGGTCAAATGTAATTGTAGTCCTCCGTAAAAGGATACGGGACATTATCAATATTCTCATAATTTGGAAGATTTTGAAGACGAAATTATACGAATGAATGTGAGTATTTATAACCTGAAATGCTAACACATTGTGTGGAGTGTAGAGGAAACCTCCGCCCCGCTTCCCACCCTCTTCATTTCTTCCTTCACACCACTATACTCAATAATATGTATCAACGTTATGGAGCCCACTTCGTATTTAAACTTGGACTTCCCTCAGTTCTGGGATCATTAGGCAGAGGAGTAGATCATTAAGTAGAGGAGTAGCAAGTTTAGGCATAATAGTGATAGAGCACTTACCAAAGGAATGACTATCAGGGTTGGAATTTGAAAAGAGAGTCACAGTGAAATTTGATGTTTTTCACTGTTTTTCAACCGGTTTTGATAGCTTCAAGCCAAAACATTGATTTTTTTGTAATTTTTTAAATTGTATTTGATGGCCAAATCAACTTGTGATAGGTAATTTGCCCGTCAAATTTCAACATTGGCCACTTACAAAATTAGTTCTTTTTAAGAATGATTTGTTAAGCACTAAAAGATATCCAAAATAAAAAGTCTACCACCAAGGGAATTATATCACATCAAGGCTTGCTTAGCCAATGGAAAATTTCAAATAATATTTTCAAGAAAGTAGAAAATTATTTTTGAATATACATGAAAATAAGAATATTTTACATTTTCCTGAAACTTTGGTTAAAATTGCATAAACTAGTAGAATATTTGGAAGCAAATGCATTTTGACTGGAACGTTTATAATCCGTGAAAAGATAGAGATAAAAAATTATTTTCATCACAATTCATGTTAACTGAATTGTAAATAATAATAGTGTAACTTCCTTAAAATAAAAATGTTAAATATTTTATAAAATTGAATATTTTCCTATATTTTATATGTAATTATATATATGTATTATAAAGATTTATTATTTTTATTATATAAATAAATTTAATATTTTTAAATAAATATATTTTCATTCCAATACGTTTAGTTAATATTTATTATTTAATTAATCATATCAAGAGGTACTTTGTACCATTTATTATGAAAGAATATATATATATATATATATATATTATATATATATATATATATATATATATTATTGAATAAATTTATTACAAGATTTTAATAAATTATTCAAATTTCATGTTAATTAATTTATTTCAATTTCAACTTTATATATAGGAAAAAGAGTAACTGAAAAGTAAAAAATCATTTTTTATGAAGTAGCGAGAGATGGGTAATTTATTCAATTATTAATATAAAATTAATAAGTGCATTTTTTAAGACTAATATGTACAAAGAGTTCCTTATTAGTGCACCCTATAACCCCTCTAATAGTGGGTATATTAGTTTATTCAAACACATCATTTATCACCATTGTAACCCCAAGGTCACAAGTTAAAACCTTGTGGAAAACCACTTGAGGTCATATGTTAGGCATCCCACACTTAGTGTCTTTTCTTTTGAGTTTGTATTCATTGTGATTAGTTAGACCATGGTTCATTCCTTGACAAATTCATCTTCATGATCTCGTCCCTAACTAGATTGAAGGACCTTGGGAGGATTTTCATCAGGACTCATGATTCTATAGGAGCCTTGTCTTTGTAGGGGTGATCACTAATGTATGGTCCAATCTAGCGTGTGTCAAGGTGCACCTATTTCATTCCACATGGTTTTTTCTCTATCAAGTCTATAGGTGACCTTGGCTTTGGTGCAATATTCATTAGTAAAGCTCTCAAAGCATAGCAATCTCTTGAACAATTTTCACGTTTCCTAAGGAAGTTCATGCTTCCCTATGCAAAGTGGTTCTAGTAGTGAAAAAGTCAACTTAGTCTTAGATAGAGCTTAGAGAGAAAAATATGTAGCACATAACAATTAGCAATGGTTGAAGAGCTATGTTTGGTCAAAGTTGGTCAACAGTGGTAAGCATGGGTTTTATGGGCATATCTCTAAAGGTGTTATGTTGTTTTGGCCTTGGATCATGTATGTGGTGATCTACTCAACAACAAGAACAAAACCCACCATTATTACATCTCGATGGAAATTCCAACAGCAAAATCCGATGGAATGAGTAAAATGAGAGAATTTGTTGGAAGTTAAATGTATTTTTTGTTTTTATTTTTATTTTTGAATCCCAATGGTTATGGAATATCTTACAGGAGTCCTTTAATTTTAGAATATATGAGAAATGTTCATTTTTTTAGTTTTAAACTTGTATAGCAATTACACACAAATGAATTCTTAAAATAGAAAATATGCAATGGCGGGGACATTAAATAAATACACATAAATTTTCCCCTGGATCCCTAAATCATGACTACCAGCTTACTTTTTCATTATGTTCCTTTCAATGTTACAATACACATATATACATGTGGAAGAATTCAGAAACCACAATCCATTAACCATGAATTAGAACATAACCGTAGTTCCCTTCAGATCTACAAAATTCCATGGGCAGAAAACCATCATGCCTAAAACATGTGCAAAACCTAGGCACAAAACCATGGGTAGGTCCACCCACCATATTTGGGTCCACATATATATAGGAAAAAAATTCTTTGGGCGTTTCCTTGGGCATTGTGTAGGGGGGCTATCGGCCCCCCGTAAACCCCCCGACATGGGGGGCTTTCACCACCTCGACGACCCCCCTGTTACGCCTAGTGCAATGAACAATGGGAGCTATCACCCCCTTGTGACCCCCTCACATAGGCGACTAGTCATGGAAAGAATATAAAACCCACCCAACACTTTTCCCATAGCATATCTGACGTTTTTGTGTTTTTTAATTTTTATTTTTTTATAATCTCGACAATCATGAAATATCTGACACGAGTTCTTTTTATTGCTTGAACTGATATTGTTTCCAATATGAAATATCTGACGTGTTTTCCAATATCTAATATGATAGTGTTTTATATTGAGTTAAACTAATTATATAAAGAACTTAATATATAATTATAATAATTATGAATATATATTATATATATATATAATATATATATAATATATATATTATATATATATATATATATATATATATATATATATATAGATATATATAGAGAGAGAGAGAGAGAGAGAGAGAGAGAGATGTTCAAACATCATATAACTTTGACATAGTTTCTATATTAGTTGTGATTGTTTTGAAAGGTTGTGGGCTTATTTTGAGGTTAGTTTTTGAATAAAATCATTACTGAAAGTTTAGTTACAAAAAATGTCACATAACATTCCTCATGGAGACTAAGGATATGTGGGGTCGACATCGGGGGCTTATCATGATCAAAGATGTTATTGCCCTTGTAGAAATTGCAAGGGCTTAAGGCCAACTAGAATTCTAATAAAATCAACTAAAAATCATTGTAGAGACTATGGACACGTTGAATGCAGACATTGATATCATCCATTTGTAAGTTATTCATTATAAGTGTTTGTATTGTAGATTTATTTTGTAAATGTTTATATGTATAGTATATTTTAGATTGTATGTCTTTGTATTATAAATTGTATTGTCTTTCTATTGTAAATGTATTTTATATTCTTTCGAGAGGTGTTTGGCCTATGTTTTCATTGGAGAAATATTATTTGTTTATTTTTGTTAGGGTCAATTAAGGGGTTGGGTCGAGTTAGGGTTAATTACTTTATGGGCTTAGATACCAGGGATTATTGTTTAAGGGTTTAAAGGTTAGGGGTTAAGGCTTAGGAATTAGGGATTTAAGGGCTTAGGGGAATGGGGTTAAGATGTAGGGGGTTAATGTATGGTTAGGGGGGTTAATTAGGACCTAGAGGATTTAGAAGTTAGTCATGGGTTTTTATGGATCATTATTAATAAGTTTTTAAAATATATTATGCACATAATTAGAAGATGGACATAGTGGAAACATTTTTATAGGAAATAAGAAATTAATTATATAAAGATATTGTATAAAATTTTATAAGAAAAATTAATTAAATATAAATAATCATTAAAAAAAATTAAATACTTTTTTGATTAAAAATAAAATTATTTTTTTTGCTAATGCAAGAGTTGGACCTTCTAATTCATTAATCAACAAATAGAGTACATAATTTACAACCAATCTCGAAGGGTCATGGGCCAAGGAGAGAACCCAACAAAACTCTGTGACCGGGCACAAAGCCAAAGCTTCACCCCCTACAACTAAACCTTACAACTCTCTAAAGAAAAATACAAGAATCTAGATTCGGACACGAAGAGGAACAAAAGTGCCACACTATAAAGTTCTCATATCCGCACAACTCCCTAACTCTCGAATCAGGGAAATGAGTGTTAAGCCACCTCCCGCCAAGAAAAAATTGCTTCTCGCCATATTCATAGCTTGCTTCTTTAATCTCACCCATCTAATCTCCTCGCTTGATCCTACGGTCATGGCTAAAATTGCTATGCTAAGTAGCATGACGTTTACCCAGAGGACCCACCAACATGCACGAACAGTCTCATCCGTAGATCTGCTTGGCCGGATCCGATGGTTGGGGATAATATCGCGTTGGTCTACATTCACGAACAATAGCATGCGATGAGGGATATTGTAATAATTAAATATAAATATCATTAAAAAAAATTAAATACTTTTTTGATTAAAAATAAAATTCTTATAAAGAAGGATGGTTGGATAAAGATAAAAGGAGTCCATTTTATTAATTTAGGTAAGATGGTAATTAATAAAAAACCATTTTTAATGAAAAATATATATATATAAAAATAAATTACCTTATTTATTAAAAATATTAAATTTATAAACCACAATTTATTAAAATTTTATGTTCCTAACCACAATCTATTTCACTCATAAAAAAACCCTTTCTCATTTTTTAAGGGAAAATGCATGGGACACAATCCTTGCGCTCGGTGTTTAAAAATGTTTTACATGACAATGAACTTTTTAAGTTCAGGTGATATAGAGTGAATAATTCTCTATATAAAGTTTCGTTTTGTGATAAGTAAAGGGTCTCATTTGCTGTACATTGTAAGAAAACTAATTGAAGTAATATAAAATCTATAATAATTATAGGAAAAGAGTAGATTAATGAAATGTTTGCCAATAAATCATCAATGGTTACTTTTTTCCAAATTTATCTTACTTATTATCACTAATGCAAGGTATAACATTCTATTTTGTTTTCAGAACTATGTGCAATTTTTTTTCTATAACGTTTGCTTACCAGTTAGTACAAAGGAGTGAGTTTTTGACATTTGGTCAAATCAAATAAGTAGTAAAAAAGAAAGAATACCCCATTTTGTGTAGAAGGAGTGATATTTGAATTCATGCCTTACTAACAAAGGGTTTCCTATAAAAAAATGTCTTTAATGGGTTCTCTACCACTTGAATAAAGAAAAAAGTGCACTTCATTTATGCAAGCTGAAAATATCATAGAAATGTCCATCAAGGCAATGTCTGTGTGATTTTCAACTCATGTTGATAGTCAGTGTGCACTTTTTTTGACAACCTCCCTCACATGAATTGCATTTGTACTTTCATTTTGGTGAGTTTTCTCAACTGTCATCTTTTGCACACTTTCCCTTTCATTTTCAAAGTTATCATTTTGGCTTGCTTTCACTTTAATAATTTGTGTTTTCATGTTATCTTCGCTCTCGCATGTGTCTCTTTTAAGTATGTTCAACCCTATACATGTCACACCTTTGCAAATGACTAGAGTTAGTTATGGTACACTTCTCCACATTAAACACTCTTACAGATCATTAGAATATGTGTCAGACACATTCCTATAGCTCACACATGTTGATTGTTCTTAAAAAATTTCAATATAATCTTAAACATCTTGCTAAATTTCACAAGCTTCATGAGCACATTTATTTTTTGTATTTATTTCTTTCTCTCAACCAAGATCATGTTTTGTCACCCATCCTCTTAGAACTTCTGGTCTCTAAGTGAACTAAGAAAGAATATGACATTATAATGATGAAAGCAAAATAGGATAAAAATGTTTTTTATTATGGTTGTGATTATATATCTCAAAACGTGTCCCACTTCCTACATGTCGAGAAAAGTAATATATTTCTTATATTTTTTCAACATATTCTTAAATATCTTGATAAATTTCACAAGCATCATCATTGATTTTTTGTCTTTGTTTCCTAGTCTCACCTATGTTGCTTTTCTCTTTGTCTTTGTTGTCTTTGTTTTCCTTATATATTATATTTTAAAATGGTTGTATTAACGTTTAAATGTTTTATTTATATACTAATATGTTAGGTCCCTATAATATTAGTGATTACCCCATTACTATTGTAGTTGTATCCCTTATTAATATTGTTGTGCCACTATTATCTCAATACTATTATTACTGTGCCCCACAGAATCCCTCTATTGTTATTTTTGTGCCTTTATATTATTATTGTTAGATTGGCTGGGTTATATTGTGACTCCTTAGACTCTTATATATAGAAAGGAGGTTTTGTCATTTGAATTATCAAAGAATCATTTATTTATGTAATGTAAAGGAGGTTGCCCCCTCGAAGAGGCTGAATTCTAAGGTGTTTATCTATCTTTTCTATATTTTTGTGAGTTGGTTTCATAACATTTCGTATGAGAGCTTTAGATTCTAGGGTTTCACTACTCCAAATAGGTCATCATGGCATTTTCACTATAACTTTTTTTTTCTACGACATTTTAGAAGTGAAAAAAAAACTATTTGAGACGAAATCGTACTGAACCTCGAATCTGAATTTCAGAGCTTTTCATGCTATATTTGTGGAGATATGATCTGAGGAAGTTTCCCTTTTTGCAGACTCCTGAATTACATTCCAAACAGGTGACTTAGGAAAAATATTCATAACTTTCTTTCGGTGCATCAGATTGAATTTTCATAAGAAGATACAAAAAGAGGACGTGCTTTAGTTTCTTGTATATATTTTTCAAAGGCAAAGGTCAAAAGAGAGACACGTGGCATGTCGTACAAGTTTTCTCTACTAAACTAGTCTATAATCAGGTCACTGTGGGAGATTTGGCATAACTCTTCCTTGGAGAATCCAATTTTGATCAGACTGGTGGCATTGAAAAGAGGAAATAGAGGGCTACTACAGGTCACAATTTTAGAATTAGATGTTCCAAAATTACAGAGATACATTAGAGGCAATATAAAGCTCCTACAAAGTGAAAAAAAGTGTGTAGAACTTTTCAAATTTTTACTTAAGCTTGGTTTGAAAAATTGTTTTGAAGGAATTCAAAGGGCATAGTAGAGCATTATTATCAATAACTGATGCCCTGAGGAAAGAAAATGCAAATACCTAGTAAGAAACCTGAATGCTCTAGGATGACTCATAAAGAAGAGGAAGAAATGCTACATGATATATCAAAATTACAAGACCAAGTGCAACAAATGTCACTCTCACAAAATCTAACAGAAGCTAACATAAATGGCGTGGAATCTAAGATAAAGGGTGAGGAAGCTAAGATGAATGGCATGGAAGCTAAGATGAATGATTTGAAGATAGATTTGAAGATAGACTTGGCATATTTGAAGACATATTTGAAGACAAACATTGAAGATTTGAAGACAAATTTGACAAATTTTCTACGAGAAATATTTACTAATGGTGAAAGGGTAGTAAAGGAAACTCATGATGCGAACAAAAGAAATGTTAATCGTGATTTCATAGACTCTAATGTTGGATCGAAGACTTGCCATATTCCAAAAATCGATATGAGGAAGTTTGATGGCAAGGATCCCGCAACATGGATATTGCAGATGGAGCAATTTTTTGATCTCAATAATGTGCAAAACACACAAAAGGTATGTATTGCAACTTTATATTTGGAACCAAATTAGTTTGTATAGTATCAATGGCTTTGCTCTTGTAAACAAATTATCATTGGACAATTTTTATGGAAGAATTGAAAGCAGATTATGAGGATACAAAAAGCAACACTTTTTTAGCCAATTGATAAGTCTCAAACAGAAGGGTTCAATAATGGAGCACACTGAGGAGTTCCAAAAATTGAACATAAGGGTAAAAGATATTCCAGAGGAGCATAGGATTGATGTGTTCATAGGGACTTTAAAGGATAATATCCAACATGATGTTCGCCTTTGGGAACCTGATTCATTAGAGAAAGCATTCAGGTTAGCAAGAAAAAATGAAAGAAAAATTATGGCAACCATGAAACATACCACTCACAACTATAAAGATGGAAGTGTTGTTGCCCCTAGTCTTCCACAACCTATAAGGTTGACACCACAGCAATTGAAAGAAAAAAGAGCAAAAGGGCTTTGTTACAGTTGTGATGTCAAATACACTAAAGGTCATAAGTGTGATGAGAAGAAATTATTCTACATGGATTGTGAAGCAGAAGAAGAAAATAACCAAGAAAGGTCAAAAGAAGAGGATATACTCCAGGAAAAAAGCCTAGATAAAGAAGAAATGAATCTGACCATATCTTGTAATGCATTGGCAAGAATTACCACTCATCAAACCATCAAGACAGAAGGAAAAATCAAGAAGAAAAAGGTAATTGTATTGATTGATTTAGGAAGTACCCACGATTTTATTCATTATAAGGTAGCAAAAAAATTGAATTGCTTCCTATATCCAGCACTAGAGTGTCAATTGATGGTTTCAAATGGAGGAACAATAAATTGCTCTGGAAAGTGCCTTAATGTCAAGCTAACCATGGGAGAATATGCATTGACTAGCCCAATATATGGGAGGTGTTGATGTTGTGCTAGGAGTCCAATGGCTACAATCCTTGGGTAAAATAGCTTTTAATTTTCAAGAACTTTTCATGAATTTTTTTGTGGAAGGAAAGGAAGTAAAATTAAGGCGTATTGCAGGGAAACTGGGAAAGATAATCAGCTTTAATGGTATGACAAAGATTCTAAAAAAGGAACCAAGAGGTGTAATTTCACATTTATGTTCGCTAGATGTTTCCACATCAAAATCATCTATTTCTCCAGACCTCCAAAAATTCTTGGAAAATCATTCCAAGGTATTTGAGACTCCCAAAGGTCTCCCACCTATTCATGATTATGATCATGTTATTCATCTGATTCTAGGAAGTGTTCCTCCAAACATCAGGCTGTATAGATATCCTCATGCCCAAAAGAGTGAAATTGAACATATGGTTGCAGAAATGCTAGAGGTTGGTATAATTCAACCTAGTCAAAGTTCTCTCTCTGCTCCAGTAGTATTGGTGCACAAGAGGGATGGATCATGGCACATGTGTCCAGATTATAGGGAGCTCAACAAGCTCACTATTAAAGATAAGTTTCGCATCCCTGTCATTGATGAATTACTGGATGAATTGCATTGATCAATTTACTTCACCAAGTTGGATCTTCGTTTAGGGTATCATCAAATTAGAATGAAGACTGAAGACATTCTAAAAATAACATTTAGAACTCATGAGGGTCATTATGCATTTTTGGTCATGCCTTTTGGCCTTACCAATGCACCTTGTACATTTCAAGGTTTGATGAACTCCATTTTCAAACCCTTCCTTAGAAAATAGGTGTTTGTATTTTTTGATGATATACTAATCTACAACAAGTCTTGGAAGGATCATATTGAACATGCTGATAGGGTGCTACAAATATTGGAGGAGAAACAATTATATGGAAAAAGAGACAAATGTTTCTTTGGAGTACAAGAGGTGGAATATCTGGGTCATATTGTATCTCATGAAGGAGTTAAGGTAGACCCTAGCAAAATTAAAGCCATTAAGGAATGGAAAATCCTCACATCCATAAAGCATCTGCGAGGATTTCTCAGGTTGACAGGGTATTATTGCAACTTTGTTAATAATTATGGGAGAATAGCCAACACCTCTAACATAATATTGAAGAAAATTATGCATTTTCATGGACTCCAAGAAGCAGCAAAGGCCTTCGAACATCTTAAAAAGGCAATGTGCCAAGCACCTGTCTTAGCTACAACCAGACTTCACAAAAACCTTTATTGTGGAATGTGATGCTTTAGGAAATGGAATTGGTGTTGTTTTAATGCAAGATGAAAGACCCATTGCTTTTGAAAGTTGTCCAATCAAGGGAAAGTTTTTACAAAAAGCTTTTTATGAGAAGGAAATGTCGGCAATACTACATGCACTTAAGAAATGGTGACCCTACCTAATGGGAAGACACTTCAAGGTAAAAACGGATCATGATAGCATTGAATGATTTTTAGAACAAATATTATCCTCTGAAGAGAAACTAAAGTGGGCCACAAAGATGTTGGGTTATGACTTTGAAATCATCTACAAAAAAGGGAAGCACAATGTGGTGGCAGATGCACTCTCAAGAAAGGATGAAGATGTGGAAGCATTGTTGTGTGCCATTTCTATTATCCAACTAGATTGGATAAATGTAGTAGGGGAGGAATGGAAGAATGATGAAGAAGTGTGGGCACTTATTCAAAAGTTACAACAAGATTCCAGTACATCTGATACATTTAAACTGGAAAAATGATTCGGTTTATGGTAAAAAGAATTCGTGATACCTCTATAAGAATTCCCAACTCAAACAAATATTCTTATGGAATTGCACACTCTCCTCTTAGGAGGGCACTCAATATTTTTAAAAACTTACCACAAGGTTAAGAAGGATTTTTTTTGGGATGGCCTTAAATCAGATATTCAAAAGTTTGTGGCAGAATGTTTGGTTTTCCAACAAAATAAAGTTGAAACAATTAAGAACAAAGGTCTATTACAACCTTTTTCCATTCAAAGCCAATGTTGGGAGGAGGTTTCAATGGATTTTATCACAGGTTTACCAAATTTTGAGTGAAAGAGTGTCATCATGGTGGTAATTGACAAACTTACCAAGTATGCACACTTTTCTGCATTATCACATCCATTTAAAGCCAGTACAATTTCTACTGCATTTATTGAAACAATTCAAAAGCTACATGGAAACCCAAAGATTATTGTAGCTGACAGAGATCCCATTTTCACTGGAATTTTTTGGACAAAATTATTTTCTTGTCTCGATACTCAGTCAGCTCATAGCTCATCTTATCATCATCAATCTGATGGGCAAACTGAGATAGTAAACAAATGTTTGGAAGGATATCTTCATTGCTTTGTATCTGATAAACAGACATAATGGGTCAAATGGTTGCCTCTAGCTGAATGGTGGTATAACACTTCCTTCCATACAACAACAAAAATGACCCCATTTATGGCACTTTATGGATACCAGCCACCATCCATCACATCATATTTAAAAGAAAATTCTAAGGTTCAAGCAGTGGAACAACACATCGAGCATCAACAAAAAGTCCTCCAACGGTTAAAGGATAACCTCATGTTGGCGCAAAATAGAATGAAACAATAGGAAGATCAACATCACAGTGGAAGAAGTTTTGATGTAGGTGATTGGGTATTCCTACGGTTACAACCATATAAACAAATGTCCCTCAAGCAAGTTAAGAAGGATAATAAATTATCACCAAAGTATTATGGTCCATACAAGGTGTTGCAAAAGATTGGTACTATGGCATACGAATTGGAGATTCCTGCAGCTTCTTGAGTGCACCCAGTTTTCCATGTTTCATGTTTAAATAAGATTATAGGCGACAAGTTCCAAGTTCAAACAATATTGCTAGAGCTTGACGAGGAAGGAAAAATTATATTGGAACTGGAAGCAGTCACATAAACAAGAACTCGACAGCTACGAAATCGATCAATTTCGGAGTATATCATCAAGCGGAAGAACTTATCTGCTGAAGATTCCACATTGGAGGATGAAAATTTTATACAGAAGCATCCAAAACTAATCAAGCATTGAGGAAAACACATTTTTGAAGGGGCTTTGCAATGAAATCAAGGCATTCAGATTTCAATATAAACAGAGTACACCAAACACAAAAGGATAGACTATGAGTATATGAAGGAAATTAGAACACTGCAAGTGATTTCTAAGTAATCAAATACTCATAATATTGTATACAACGTGAAAAGACAACAAGAGGAATACATACATTGAAGTCTCTATGATTCTTGAGCAGCAGAAGCCAGTACTGTATTACCAAAAGAAACAGAGTCTTTACATAAGCTTAACAACATAGATTTTTTACATAAACTTCCAACCCTTATTACATTGCTCTTTCTCCTATTTATATAGCTCTTCTTCTTGATTGAGATTCCTCCTCCAGCATGAGGGGAACTCGAAATCTACTTCTAATGACACCTATTTAACTTTTAACTTCCTATTAAATGTAACAAACTTCAACTAGACTTTCTAGAGATCTAAATCAAGTAGGATTCAAACACCATGTTATGCTAATAATAACCTTGATTACAATGGTTCCCATTCTTTGACATCTAGTCCCTTTTGCAGTTTGGCTATGATGAATGTTCAGGGCTCCATGCTGGTCTTCCATGCCACATCTTCTCCATTATCCTAAAACATAGGAAACTACCCTTGCTCATCGGTCTTTAGTTTGCCTTATAATCTTCGAATCCACAAAAGCATGTCCTTCATCTTTGATTATCCAAAATGTGACAGATGGCCACGTCCTTGATGTGCTATCCACCTCCTTTATATTTAAAGGAAAAAATTCCTTCAAGCTTTTTTGACATATTTTGAACTGTGGTAAATGTGCTCACTTTATGACAAGAATTTAATATTGGAACCAAATCCATATTTTCTCCACCTGTCTTAACCTGGTTGAATGTTGAAGCTTCAGATGATGCCTAGTATATATTCACCTTTCAAAATTTCCTGCTTATGTTTCAAAACTGGTGGATTGATATTGGATTATTTAGCTTCAATAATTTCGTATCGTGCTACGAAACTGCTGAGCTCTAGTCATCACCTTCAGCAGTTTCGTAGCGCGCTATGAAACTGCTGAGTTGTTTCAAAAACCATAGTTTTAACCCAAAACTTTGCTATTTGAGCACTTTGTTGTTAAAACATTCTTGCAATGGTTTCAAGACCTTCCAAAATTGAATGGGAATGTTTGGAAAGATTATATCAAGCAAAACTATCAAAACTTTGAAATATCTCTTTACTTGAAGTGAGTTCTCTTTATGGAGATCCTTTTTGCTGGTCCAATTGAATCTTTAAGTCTTCAACTTGTTTTCTCAGTACTTTGATCCCAGATCTGAGGTTTATATTGACTTTTCTAATAAATTGAGCTTATTTTGTTGCAGGAGTAGTCCAGCTACGGAATTGAACATTAAAGTCAACCACTTCAGGAATTTTAAAAGTTTGATCTTCCCATCGAGCCTGCATTTGTTTAAAATAAGCCTCCTTTGCTGCAAATTTCCTAGTAGATTTCTTTAATCTAGCAATCTCAAAGTTGGGAGATTCCAATATTCTTTTCAAGTTTTCCACACTACCTTCTTTTTGAGTGGCAACTGTTTTGCCTTTATCCTTTCTTTCATGAGGCTGTGTCTCCTCCCCTGTTTCATTTTCCCTTGGCGACACCTCCTGTACTTGTTTGAACTTCCTTGTTATGGGTCTCCTGGGTTTGAAAACAAATTGTTCAGCTTGATCATCAAGCTTAAGTTTCTTTGAGGCTTTGACCTTCTTAGCCTTCTCTTTTCCTGATTGAATCAAATTAGCTTGAACTAGTGGGGACTCAATGTCAATTGCTTGAAATAAATCATTTAAATCTCCCTTCGAAATATGACTTTCTTCAATAGCCACTGACTTACCCTTTTCTTTTGCCACCTGGCTCCTTGTTCTTCTTCTTTCAACTCCTTCACCTATTCTTGATTCATGTACAGTTTCCTTATCCTGAATTTTCTCTTTAAGGTACTACTGGGGTGTATCCTGAATAATCAGTGGCTTGGTGGATTCCCTTACTTGCTTTCTTGCCTTTAACTTTGAAAACCTCTTGGCTCTTGTTTCCGCTTGAGGACCTATTGTTGAAAGATCTTTTGAAGCTAGAGGGCTGAGACTAGTCTTGCTCTTGAAACTGGCCATGAATATAAATGTGTCCCAGTCTCTGCCTACCCTTTGAAGTTCATGCAAAACAAGTAACTTAATCAAGCCATGGTGAAATAAAGAAGTCTCACAATCCTCTTTTCTTAGTTGTACCTTGTCACACATTTTACTCAAACTGCGGAATAAGTAAAAAGGTAGATCAATAGATGCCTTCCCTGTAAAATGCAATAGAAGTTTGAAATGGTACGAATACACCTTGTTATATCTTCCTTCACAGGTCAGGTATTTCTGTATACAGGTGAGCAAATGTGTAGGACTCTTTGACATAGCTCCTAGGAACAGACTTGCTCAAATCTGAGTTAACGAGTTCCTTATTTAAAAACTCTTTGCATGGGTTCATGTCAAATTTGAAATTCTTCAAACAATTTTCTTGCCCTCTTGGAATCTTTGTAGCTGTGGATATCATGTCTGGTGAAACCTGCAATTCTATCATACCAACCTTTGAGTTTAATCCTTTAAAATTCAGTGCAAATTCTTTAGTCACTTGTGCGTGACCTCCTTGTAGATTTTTGCAGAAATTCCAACATCCATCTTGTTTAAATGCCTTCTCCACCTATCTGTTCTTCAATGTTATATCCAAACCTTCATGCTCATTTCTTAGACATTTGCCTGATCTGTGTTCTTTCCTTTCTACTGATCCCTCCATGAAGTTTCAGTGACCTGTAGGCAGGGAATGCTTGTGATATTCAAACTTCAAACTCTGCTTCTCTTGAATTTCTGCCTCACCTAATTTGCTGCCTCGCTTGATGACAATGATTTCAATTTAAAAAAACATATTCCGCCTCTCTTGAATTTCTGCCTCGCCTGATTTGTTGCCTCACCTGATTTGCTGCCTCGCTTGATGACAATGTTTTATTTTTAAATTGAAATCTTGTAGATTATGTTTTTTTAAATTGAAATCTTGCAGATTTGTTACTCATGCAAGGCTTACAATCATCATTAAAACTTGTGCATAGGTGGCTTTCCTTGGAACTTGTATTCCGTGTGTATCAACGTACCTAATGGTTGTGATAATGGAGATAGGTGCTTGGACGTGATATGTAGAGTACATGAACTAACAAAGAATGACGCAGCCATAGATTAACTTAACGGATTTGACATTTGGGAAAGATTCGCTGCGGAATGCACGAATCTCTGATTTCGCAGCGCGGTCAGTTTAAATTTTGAATGATGGCTAACTCTTTGTGAAACAGATAGGAATGAGGCTGGTGAAATCAAAATTAACAAGAATCCATTAGGCTTATGGGTTCATACGTCATTTAGCATTAATAGTAGAATTGGCTTCGCAATGAAATCAAGGCATTCAGATTTCAATATAAACAGAGTACATCAAACACAACAGGACAACTTATGAGTATATGAAGGAAATTAAAACACTGCAAGTGATTTCTAAGTAATCAAAAACGCATAATACTGTAGATAACATGAAAAGACAACAAGAGGAATTCATACATTGAAGTCCCTATGATTCTTGAGTAGCAGAAGCCAGTATTGTATTACCAAAGAAATAGAGTTTTTACATAAGCTTAATAGCAAAGCTTTTTACATAAACTTCAACCCTTTTGTACATTGCTCTTTCTACTATTTATAGATCTCTTCTACTTGATGGAGATTCCTCCTCAAGCATGAGGGGAACTCAAAATCTACTTCTAATGACACCTATTCAAGTTTTAACTGCCTATTAAATGTAACAAACTTCAACAAGACTTTCTAGAGAGCTAAATCAAGTAGGATTCTAACACCATGTTATGCTAATAATAGCCTTGATTACAATGGTTCTCGTTCTTTGACATCTGCTCTCTTTTTAGTTTGGCTGTGATGGATGTTCAAGGCTCCATGCTGGTCTTCAATGCCACATCTTCTCCATTGTCCTGAAACATAGGAGAAAGAGCAATGTAATAAGGGTTGGAAGTTTATGTAAAAAGGCTTTGTTGTTAAGCTTATGTAAAGACTCTGTTTCTTTTGGTAACACAGTACTGGCTTCTGCTACTCAACAATTATAGAGACTTCAATGTATGAATTCCTCTTGTTGTCTTTTCACGTTGTCTACAATATTATGAGTATTTTATTACTTAGAAATCACTTGCAGTGTTCTAATTTCCTTTATATACTCATAGTCTGTCCTTTTGTGTTTGGTGTACTCTCTTTATATTGAAATCTGAATGCCTTGATTTCATTGCAAAGCCAATTCTACTATTAATGCTAAATGACATATGAATCCATAAGCCCAATGGATGCTTGTTAATTTTGATTTTACCAGCCTCATTTCTATTTGTTTCACAAAGAGTTAGCCATCTTAATCATAATCATAAAACCTTTAATCCTTTGAGAGAGCCCTCTCAGGCTAAGAAGGCTAAGCCTTAGCTAAAAGATTGGTTTGAAACAGTTACTTGAAGTCTTCCTAGTCTGCAACCTTCCAGGGCCTGATTTTGAGATAACATTTAATGTTCAATTCCGTAGCTGGACTACTCATGCAATAAAAGAAGCTCAATTTATCAGAAAAGTCAATATAAACCTCAGGTTTGGGATCAAAGTACTAAGAAACAAGTTGAAGACTTAAAGATTCAATTGGACCAGCAAAAAGGATCTCAATAAAGAGAACTCACTTCAAGTAAGGAGATATTTCAAAGTTTTGATAGTTTTGCTTGATATAATCTTTCCAAACATTCCCATTCAATTTTGGAAGGTCTTGAAACCGTTGCAAGAATGTTTTAATAGCAAAGTGCTCAAATAGCAAAGTTTTGGGTTAAAATTTTGATTTTTGAAACAACTCATCAGTTTCGTAGCGCGCTACGAAACTGCTAAAGGTGATGACTAGAGCTCAGCAGCTTCATAGCACACTACGAAATTGCTGAAGCTAAATAATCCAATATCAATCAACTAGTTTTTAAACATAAGCGGGAAATTTTGAAAGGTGAATATATACAAGGCATCATATGAAGCTTCAACATTCAACCAGGTTAAGACAGGTGGAGAAAATATGGATTTGGATCCAACTTTAAATTCTTGTCATAAAGTGAGCACATTTACCACAGTTCAAAATATGTCAAAATAGCTTGAAGGAATTTTTTCCCTTAAATATAAAGGAGGTGGAAAACACATCAAGAACATGGCCATCTGTCACATTTTGGATAATCAAAGATGAAGGACATGCTTCTGTGGATTCGAAGATTATAAGGCAAACTAAAGACCGATGAGCAAGGGTAGTTTCCTATGTTTCAGGATAATGGAGAAGATGTGGCATGAAAGACCAGCATGGAGCCTTGAACATCCATCACAGCTGTTACACAAAAATATCGTCACCTTGATTATTTGCAGTCGGTGTAGGACTATATACCAGCTTCCTAAGAAAGTCTTAAACCTCAGCTCTTCAAAACAAGCTTGAGAAAAGAGAGAAAGACATCAAAAAAGCAATATAACTCTGGTTCCGCACTTTCTCTTACTTTTCCCTGCAGGCCCGCACCTTTTGTTCAAGGTATCTGCGTACTTATACGCTCTGTATGTAAAGGGGAGGGTGCGTACCCCTGTAAAAGTCAAAAGGCGCAATTTTTATTTAAAAAAACTCATCTTGGGTTGATTCTAGAGTTTTCTAGAAGTATTTGTTACATGGATTGTTCGCTCCAAGTGGTTCATGCATCCCATCATAGGAGGAACTAATCCCTTGTTGAGAGGAGCTATCCCTTTGAAGGAGGAGCTGGTAACTGATCTCCATTGCACTATAAATTGAGGCATTGGGTCAGTGGCCAAGG
>APFE030185174.1:0-35704 GCA_000404065.3 Pinus taeda
AATAATGGGCTTCTATGGGGCTCAATAGTAACAATATGGGCACTACATGGGTACATCAATATAATAAGTGGGTTGTACTAATAACAATAAGGGGTTACTCTAGTAGTATAGGGGCCTAACACCAATGAGCCTAAATCTAAGTGACATGTGCCACCTCTCATGTGCTTCGATATGGTGTGACCATACCATGATAACGTCAACACATGGGTGACCATGAACCTTAAGGATTATGTCACATGGCTTAACAAAGTAGCCCTAAATGAGCATGTCATATAAGAAATAAGGTCAAGGTTGCATGGTTAAAGTCATATGGTCAGAAAGGTGCAATGTTTTTCGAATCCTTGGCTCCAATGTCATCTCCAAGGTTGACACATATGCCCCAAGTCAGATGAATGAACATCTATACATGTGTCATCTTAACCCATTCAAATGCAATGGTGAATCAATACAATTCAACAACTCTATTGAGATAAACGATTTATTTTTTTCCTCTGAGGTTTTGTGATTGAGTTATTTGGTCTCACTATGGTTATATCACTGTTTCAATGCGATACGTATCATGTGTACGCTCGAGCTGGTGACACACATTTTCTTAGTTGGTCTGATTGAGTTTCCATATGGAGAAGTGTTTGTATATTGATGCGAGCAAGGATTACGAGAAGAAACGTTATTTTATCATGTGGTTTGTATGTGAAATTTCAATGGTTCAAGTTTATATCTATATATGCTAACATTTTGTTTTACATGGCTATTTTTGTACTAGTTTGCTGATTTCATCGAACCCTTAAAATAACATTTTGTAGAACTCATAAAGGACAATTTTGTATAATCCACTTGGTTTATGTAGTTTTGTCAAACCATTATATTTAATATAATTTATATGGCTTTTTGGAATGATTTTGGAGACAAATTGAATTTTGGAATAGGGGAAATGATTAGAAGTTACTAGCAATTTTTTGCAGGGGTTATGAAGAAGCATGAAAATATATTTTTGTTAATGTAAATCTATAATTTGTTTTGTTTTTGCTTCGTTTCTTTTTGTTTGGGGGGTGGGGTGGTGGGGGATTGAACACATTTTAGGCTATTTGAGAAGCTGTTGTATTTATGACCAAATTAGGATCATGGAAAGGTACCATGGTACCATATATATAAATATCTTGAGATGAGTAGGTAGTTTTATGAAAGGGTTATGAGAGCATTGTCACAACAACAACCTAATCAATTTTTGAATACCTATATTGTTTAAGGGACATGCAAATATAGTTGTGAATATTGTGAAAAGAGATCCAAACCAAGTTGATGAAGGAGTTAGGTGCCTACACTAAGCTGGCCCCTCAATAAGTTTTAAGACTACAACAAGTTGAAGATTACAGATTTTTTATGTTTTTACTTAAATCAGGTTGTAGCCTATTGCAAGTAGGTGTTTTCTCATTTTAAAGATCAATTCCTCTAGTATCTTAGTGCAAACAAATATATGCCACAAATTGAGGGAGAAGAAAAAATAATTTGTGGTTTTCTGTGACAAGGGTTTCCATTTAAAATATTGCATTCTCATGCATTGATATGATAATTGTTTCTTGATACATGATTTATTTCGTTTTTATCATACACATTATTATTTGATGCACTCCTACATAGTTAGTTTTTTATGAAATGTTTTCAAATGATAAATTTTATGCTACAAAAATTAACCCCCACTCTCATTATGAAATTTTGTCTAACGAGTGGTATAAAAGTGGTTTCTTTAGGAATAGTTAATCGCTGGAAGGTTATCTCAGGAAATATGGACACTATAATATAATGAGGAAATCCTCCATAGTTTTTATCCAAATATTGCTTATGGAAAATGAGAATGGAAATATGCCTCATTTCCTTGGGAGTTGATGCTTGGGCAGTTGTAGAGAACAAATATCAAGTTCCCGACTATCCTATAGATATTGTTGGTAAGGCCCTCTATTTAGCTAACATAGTAACTAAGAATGCAATTTTGAGTAGTTTATTAGATTCAAAATTTTCAAAGTAATGCATTATAAGTTAGTTCATGATTTATCAAACAAGCTTAAAAATTGTTCTGAATGGGCCAGGAAAGTTGAAGGAAGCCAAGCTACAATATTACATAGATGAGATTGGAAGTTTGAAAGTGGAAGAAGATGAGGATATTGTCTCATATTTCCTTCAAGCATATAAAGTTGTCAACCCTATTTCATATCTAAGTGAATAAGTTAAAGATGATGTTTCCATTCAAAAAATATTGAGATATTTTCCTCCAAGATTCTACCCCAAGCTATCAGCTCTTGGAGAGCCATGAGATCTAATGGCCCACACCACAGTTATTGACATTTACAAGATCTCAAGGGAAAGCATGAGATGAGTGCTACTATGACATGACTCAACCTCCAATTTCTAATGATGGGAGTGGGAATGAGTTATTTCCACCAAAATATGCATTTAGGCTTTGGCTTGAAATCTCTCTCTGGTTCCCACTACAATACAATTTAATCAACCACATTATCAACATCCTTAACATATCTCTTAAGCAATGAAACATGGAAAAGATCATGGAATTTCACTATTGATGGAAATGAAAGTGTATAGGCCAATTGTACAATTCTCTCAATGATCTCAAGAGGCCCGCACTATAGATGTGTGAGTATGGCACATGATACAATCCTCAACGAGATCCTCTTTATGTTGATGAACAAGTACACATGATCCCTATCCTAAAACTCATTGAATACTATCTGCTGATGTAGATAGCTCTTCTACTTATCCTATTTTTATTTAAAATTAATTTTAATAACCTACATCTCATATTCCATCTCAGCCAACATGTCAAGTCCAATAAACATCCTATGGAACACTCAAGATTATATGAGCATTGCAACTCCACCTATAAAGAAACTCAAATGGACTCATCCAAAAAGATTCCTTATACCCATTATTATATGTAAACTACACCCATGAAAGATACTCCAACCACTTGATCTGTTGATACATGGCATATATCCTAAACATGTCCTCAAGAATTATATTAACCCTCTCTGTCTATTCATCTATCTGCCGATGATACATTGAATTGAAATCCAACTTCGTCCCCAAGCCTCCAAAAAAATCCTTCCAAAAAAATCCTTCCAAAACCTGAAAGTGGACTTGGCATCTCTGTCTAATATGATTTTCTTGGGAACACCTTGCAATATCACTATCTCTATGATGATAATATTAGATATCTCGCTAGCTGAATTCATAGACTTCACTACAATGAAGTGAAATATCTTACTCAACCTATCAACCACAACCATGATCGAGTCATGCTACTTCGATGTACTTGGAAAGATTGTGAGGAAGTCCATGGAAATGACCTCCTATTTGTATTTTGGAATCAAAATAGGCTATACTAGAGCAACTGGGTTCTTACGCTAAGCTTTTACCTGTTAACAATCCAAACATCTAGCAACATGCCCAACCACTTCATCTTTCTTCAAATTCGGCCAATGATAGAAATTCTTAAGAATTGTCAATGTCTTTTGATATCCCAGGTGACTTGAATATGGCTTGAAATGATACCTATCAGGATGTGATACTCCTCATCCCTATCTCCTTCACCCTACTACTACAACCTCTTCTTCAACTATTGGTACCTCTCATCATGCTACCCTTCGTGTAAGATGTGGTCCTTCAAATCTGTCCCATATGAGCTCACATTTCAAATATGATTCACATGAACTCTTTTACTAAGGGAATCTATGACTTGATTCTCCTTTTCCTTAATGTACCTAATCTCAAAATCAAATTCACTGAGAGTATCCAACCATGTAGCTTTCCTGACATTAAAGTTACATTTATCAAATAACTACCTCAGGCCACTATGATGGCTGATCATAATAAAATTCTTGCCAAGGAGATAATGTCTCGAGATATTCAAGGTATGAATGATAGCTTCCAACTCAAGATCATGAGTCACATTGTTCTGCTCATCCTCATTCAACTTCCTTGACTCATAGCATACAACCTATCTTTTGTACATCAAGACTCCCCTAAGTCCTCTCTTGTAAGCATCTGTACAAACTACAAAATCCTTATTAGGATCTCTAATATTCAAGACCGAATGATTTTTAAATAAATGATTCAAATGCTCAAATATAACTACACACTCCTCAGTCCATTAAATATTATTTCCCTTTCTCTTCAAAGATGTAATATGATATCAATCCTTGAGAAGTTCCTAATGAACTACCTGTAATAACCTGTTAGTCCCATGAATGATACCACCTCATCCACGTTTCTAGAAATTGGCCACTCCATGAAATATTTAATTTTTTACAGGTCAACTGCTACTTCTTCCTTGGAACAACATGTCCCAAGTAATGAACCCGAGTCTAAAATGAATTTCACTTGCTAATCTTGGCATAAAATGATTCTCTCTAAACAATCTCAATGCTATTGTCAGGTGTTATGTATTCCCCTCATTGCTTTTTGAGTATATCAATATACCTGTAATGAATACTATCACAAACATGTCTAGATAAGCATGCAACACAGTTTTCATCAAGCATATGAAAGTTGTTGAAGCATTAGTAACACCAAAACGAACCACCATGAATTTGTAATGGACATACATGGTACAAAATGTGACCTAGTAGATTATTCTTTGATGTTCACCTGATGATATCACGATATCAATTCAATATTTGAAAATGCCCCTACTCCCTTGAAATGATCAAACAAATCATCAATCTAATGTAATTGATACCTATTCTCTATTGTCACCTTCTTCAATTGTTTGTAATTAATGCACAACTTGAGAGTACCATATTTTTTCCTTACAAATAACACTATTGCACACCAAGGTGATGCACTTGAACTTATGTATCCCTTATCAATCATTTCCTTAGTCTAGAACTTCAATTCCACCAACTCTAAAGTACTCATCCTGTAGGGTGCCCTTGATGCTGGTGTTGCTCGTGATACCACCTAAATAGAGAAAACAATTTCCATATGAGGTAATACAGCTGACATCTTTGCGCGAAATAGATCCTGAAACTCTTGCAAAATAGGATACTTCTCCAAGAATTCATAATCCTCCACATCATTCCATTTTTCACTGGAAACATGCACTACACATAGTACACACCCTTTCCTCAAACTATGCTGAGGTTGCATAATTGTAACCATTATCACTAATGTAGGATTTTTCTTTCCCAACAAAATCTCCTTTCTTCATCATCATCTAGGAACTCAATAAATTTCTCGTAATAATCTACCTTGGTCCTGTGAGTGAAAAGCCAGTCAATGCCAAAAAGTATATTATATGATCCCAAAGGAATCACATTCAAATATAATGATGTAGGAATACCATTCAGCTCAAATGTAGAAGCTATCACCTAATGATGAACTATTTTCTTGGTCCCTATAGAAACTACACCAACCAAGACCCTGTATGCACTTCTTTATTTAAGCTACACTTATCCACCAGGCTGGGAATAACATAACTATAATTAGATCTAGGATAATTCAAAATGGTAACAACTCAGTCATAGAGGTTACCTTCCATCTCAATAATTCATTCCTCATGACCTACCTGCATGTTCTCAAATGCTGAATAAATCTCAGGAATTTTATGACCAACACCACCAACTTTCTACGCATCTTGCATAATGTAGATCCGAGGCCTACCACTATTTTATATTGTAAAATAATTCTTTCGATCCTCTTTGCCAAAAATCCAACACTACAATGATTCTCAACCGCTACATTTATTTGTCCAGTCTCTAAGTTGAAGTCCATGTCCCTCCTTAGATGCATTGAACTTCTTGTAGGGAGCCACATTTTCTTTCTCACCTACATCATAAGGTCTTATTTTCTTCTAAGGCCATTTTCTTTTATCCTTCTCATTTTCATCGCACTCTTTCCTAGGCTCAGACTTCCACTTCAACTACTCATAAAAATATGTTAGCTTCTTGATGTATTCCTCTAATGATTGAGGCTCATCATACTCAATACGATCCTTGCATGCTAACTATAGTCCACTGATGAACCTTTGGATTGTTGTCTTCTCATCCTTGACATAAGGCACACACCTCCACAACTCCAAAAATCAGATCATGTACTCATCAATTGTCATGGAAGCATTTTTCAACTCATAGAATTCCTTGACCTTTCTATCATAATATCTCTCATACAAGTACTACTTCTTGAAGATTCATTTAAACTCTTGCCAACTCAAGTCTTCTACCTTGATTCCTCTAACTTGCTTCACATATTCTCACCGGATACCTGCCTTTCCCATGATAATGAATATCACTATCTTGGATTTCATATTCTCTTAATAGTCATGCAATGAACAGAACATATTCATTTCAAGAATCCATGCTCTTGCATCCTCTAGTTTCTCCATCTCTCCATCAAAAGTTGGAGGCTTGAATCCCTTAAACGCCTCTGAAAAATAATGCTTCTCACTCCTCCTATAATGACAATGACAATGATGATAATGATGTCCCTCTGAACTAGAACTAGAATATAACCCACACATATTACTTATGTTGTTATGTGTATCCAACAATATTTTCACCTTTGACTATATCATATTTATCCAACCTATATCATGATCAGTACTTCGTACCATATGCCCCATTTGTCCTTTCCTCCTACCCATGACTAATCCTTGGTTGTCCTTGTCTTTGTAAATATGAGAATATCTAAATAATCACTACATTAACCTCAACTTTATTTTCTTGAGCTTTGGAAAGCCTTTGTTGTGTCCCAATCAACATATTATTATTTTTGTTCCAACATATAATCTTTACATTCAAATTTCTCAATGTATCTACTATATCAGGAGAATACCCATCTTATTCCTTCTCAACTAATTTGTAGGGAGAGTCACATGAACTGTAACAAACTATTCTACTCATTATCTATCATCTTCTTCTTCTTACAAACATGCCATATTATATAAACCATATATAAAAGATGATCAAACCATACCTTAATGATCTTTAGGGGAGGCTTACTCATTTGCACAAATCGATCCAGATTAACAAGACATATTATATATATATATATATATATTTTTATAATTTATATATATTATTTATATATATTTATTATATATATAAATTAAATCAACATGACGCATGATACACAAACTATAACATTGACTATATACACGAAAACCATAGCCGCTACAATGCATGTATACAATTGACATGCATGCATAAAAATCACATCTAGCCCATTTTATTCAATTCTCTGAACCTAGAAGCCTTGATACCAATCTCAAACTTCCCACCCCACATTTACCCACCTTTAGTAAATTTCCAAGGCAAACATGAGTTGAGTTCCACTATGACATGACTTTATCTCCATGTTCTAGTGATGGAAGTGGGGCCAACAAACTAAAAGCTTAGTGACGTCTCCCACGGACTACATACCACCCAGAAGCATGCCAGCAACCCCATGTGATCAATCATTCAAATTGAAATCCTTTTCATTAGCCTAACACCCCAAACACACACTTGACATAATGTGCATGGGAGTATAAGACTCCAACACACCCATAAGATTTCCTGCTTGTGGTTATGACCAAAAATTCCCTATTATATGCATGGGGTTACAACACATATATAACTTTCTCAGGAAATCACCCATACCACTACCCATAACTTCTTGTAAATTTCCAGAATCATGAATAACATGATAACAAGGTTAACCATTCAAAACTTGAGCAAGATCTTGACCAGAACATTCCTAGTACATGATAGATATTTGTCAAACATATCGTAAATATATAAGTTACATGTATGAATCCATATCCCATCATATACTTTTGAACTTCATCTAAGAGTAACCAAGAAGGCTCAATTCCCTCTTAGGATAGCTACAAAAACAATTTTTATCCCATGCATCCATCAAGCATTCAATAAACTATCAAATCATGAACAAGAGCCATGACTAGAGCATATCATATAACTAGGTATATAAGCAACTTATAAATAGAACATAAATTATGACGAATCAAACGTAATAACTAGTACATGTACTCATAAACCATCATGAGGAAAATAATTTGTATGAACATATGGAAATGCCAACCAAGTCTAGGAATTCCATGTACCACCCAATCATAGATTAGGTTGAACAAAATATTTCTTTCAGCTAATCAACCCTGTGTGATATTCCAGGCATGAATGTGGTATCCCGTGAGATAAACCAATAGATAAGAGAATAGAGAATCCAAAAGTTAAACCACCTACACCCTCTATCCACTGTGATCTCACCTAAATTGGTCACAATATCATTAAACCAAACCAATCTTGGATGCCTCATAATTCCTTCATGATATCTTGAGTATTTTTCTTTTTTTCCACCCACCTATCAAGCTCTTCTCAGAGGAAACCATCTCCACCCTGAACCCTTGGGATTTTCTTGAGACCACCTCACCGAGTTCCAAAACCTTCTAGCGATCTAAAGCTCAAATAAGAATAAATCCCATCATGCCATGAGTGTCCAAAAAATGGAAATGAAAGGATGAAACCACTCCCGAGCCAGAAAAAAATCATTCCAATGACCAAAAATTAACCAAATAAACAAATGAATGTACGATGCATTCACATCCAAGCAAGGAAATCACACATGCAAGTTGTTACCTGTAAAACATTCTTGTTGTACATATTGATCCAACCTTTTCCTTGCTTCATTCACCTTCACTTGCTTTTCCTTTTCCTTGCTTTCTATTCCCTTGCAATAATTTTATTGCTTTCTTGCTCTCTCCTCTTGGATCTTTCTCTCTCTCTCTCTTTAAGGATTTATCCAAACCCAAAACTGGAAAAAGCTAAAATTGAGCAAATGTTGTGAATTATTCTTCTGGTGCCTTTTTATCATTGATCTCCATTTTCTCTTCATTTTCCTCTAATATCCCTTGCATGCATATTTGTGCCTCTTCTCTTTACTTTTCTCCTATTTTCTTTATTTCTCATAATTAAATGCCAATTATTTCTTATTTTCCTTATCCAATGTCTTTTCCAATTTCCAGAGCCATTATTGAACCATAAGCGATGCCAACTAAAGTGATTTCACAACATTCAAGTTGGAATACATGTCCCATGACCTTGGTCTTATTTTTCGTTTATTATCCTTTATTGCATGAAATCTTAACCTCAGGATATTAGATTAGAGATGAATAAGTTGAAAGTTGGCATCCTTCATAGAACATACACAAAATATTAACTAAGAGTCAAGAAGGACAAGTGAAGATCAAAGAAGCATAATTCAAAGTAGCCAAAGAATGAAGAAACGAAGATAATGAAGTAGACCCCAATCATAGATCTAATGAAGAAGATTCCATTTTGATGAGAAAGATAAATAGGGGAACTAGATATTTCAAAAGTAAGCTTCCTTTCAAGTGCTTTTAATGTAAATGGATAGAAGATTATACTTTTAAATGTGCTCATGAAACAAGTAATGATAGTGATGACAAATTAAGGTTCAAGTGTAAGGATCAAAATAAGAAGTGAAAGGAAAAAAAAAACACCTTATTCTCAAAAGGAGAAAGTGATTATGAAATAAATGAATGTGTGATCAATGATGAAAGCAGTGAAATAATGTTCTTTATTGAAGCAAAAGAAATTGAAGAAAGACAAATTATGAAGGATAAATCATAAATGCATTGAAAGAAGTAAAAACCTTTGGAAAGAGGGTGGGGCATCTAAAGTGGGAACTCCAAGAAAAATTCCAATACAATGATTCTATTATCACTCTTAATGTCTAGCTATAAGAATCCAATAGGGTAAAGGATTTTTTCTGAGGATAGATGGAAAAAAGGGAAGAAATTCGCGAGAAGTTGGAAGAAGTTGAACTTTTGAAATAATAATTGGAACAACTCAAACACGACATAAAGCTTCTCAAACTATTTGAATCTTTGTACCACATCATAAACATTTATATATCTCTTCTCATTAGAATAGGCCTTCATTACAAGGAATATTATGATACAACCTAAGGTAAAGCTCCTTTGAGTGAAGATAATCCCATGAATCATGTTCAAGCATTGATTGCGTCTAGTGACAACTCATTTGAACACTCCAAGGAAGTAATGAATCAAACCAAGCATGTAAATTTCAACATTTATGATGACTATTAGAATGATGCCAGGAATCAATAGTATATCTAGTCCACATAAGTAAATTAACTAGGGTGAAAGTATGGAGCGCACCACGATGGAAAATATTCACAAGGGATCCACACAGAGCAATGGACTGAGAGTCAAAACTCAATAAAGGGATGAGTACCTTCCAAGGAATAAATTTACAAGATATACTGCACGAATAACACCCTACGCCACCAGGTATCAAAATAAGTTCTTTGGTCATTGTTTTTCATGCAAAAAATTTGGACACAAAGCACAAAGTTGTAGATCTTCTAATATAGGATATCATCAAGTTATGAGGCTTAGATATGTCGATTAAATTAGACCATATGGGACATTTCCACTAATATTAAATCCCAATATATAATGTCACATATGTCGTAATGGAAACATAACACGTGACTAGAGGATCGATTTGAGGTGACAGAGGGGAGAGGAGCTCTCTATCAAGCCAAGAATAAAAACTAGGGAATGGAGAATAAAAAAGAAAGAAATAATTTCAGACATGACACCTTATATATAAAGGATTATTGAAGGCTTCTTCAAGGGCATGACTGTTTGAAATAAAACTCGATGAAGTAGTTATTGGTCTGTGGGCAGCAACATGATGATGGGTATGTACAAGACTTAAGCATAGGGGGAGTAGGTCTGTCATAAAAATAGGAAATATAAAAAACTTGATCCAACACAAATTAGAAGAAGAAATCAAGCAATTTAACGAGAGATATTAGGACTTGCCAGCCCATGATGAAGGGTTGTTGAAGCAATTTAAGATACAAAAGGATAATGCACATTAAGAGGCCCTCACAAGGAGAACAATTATTGGTAGGGGGATATTTACATAATAAGAAGCATGTTCTTAAGCGGATATTCCATTTAAAAAATATTAGGTCCATGTGAAATTTTAGAAGTGGTTATGGATCATTAGAAATAAACCATATCCCTTTGTGATTGATGTCAAATGGGAAGAGAATGAATACTAAAAAGAATACATTGAAGGTAGACGAGGATTTTGGAAGACAAAGGAAAGAAAGAAGAGAAGATATGATCAAGCATTAAAAGTAGGATGAAGCATGAATAATTTTTGTATCCATTTATGGTGAGTACCTAGAAACATGTCAATGGGAGTTCAATCCATTTCCATGAATGAATATCAATGTATCATGGTGTTGCCATCAATTAAAAAAGGAGAGATTGTTGGAAGCAGTGTTGTAATTTAAGACAAACAAGCTCATTGAACTCAAAGGAGATTTCTACGAAAAAATCTTGTCATTCTTGATTCAATTTCTTGCATGAACTTATCAAATGAAGTCTAGGTAGTATGAAGTTTACCAATTTTTTATTGATATTAGGATGAGATAATGAGTCTATGGATAGCAAGGTTAGATAGTCCCCTCAATTTCCTTTCGAACATTATATCAAGCTTGGAAAAATCCTCCCAAATGGGAAGTTATGATTGCTTGAAGTTGACAGCTATAATAAGGACAAAAACACCAAATTTATTTCAATGTCACCACATCAGTTAAATATTTCACATGTGGAGGGTGTATACAAACATTGGTAATCAATAAATAGCTTAGATCATGAGAATATTTGCAGTATTTAACTATGTTAAACATTTTGGATAGTTCGACTAATCTTTTGATGCTCAGAAGCATGTATGGTGGAGGATATGAAGAGATGTATGACATTTAAACCCCTCATTGGACTAACAACATAGTGACACATGGCAAAGCCTAGTTTCCACAGAGGTGGTGAGATATGATTGGAAAAATGACAAAGAAATGTGCTAATGCATTATGACATGACAACAAGGTGATGACATGGAAGTGTTATGTTGCACCTTCGTTAATAATGGAGGTGGTAGGTCCAAGTGACAATACAATGACATGTGACAACTTATGACTAGATGAAGAAGATGACATGACAATGAATAAGTATGTGGTGATGATGTGCCATTACATGCCATTTTGATGATGTCAATAGGGTAGTGTACCAGTACAGATGACTATTGTGTGGCATATATAATTCACAATTTTGAGTGGCCAATGGTCTTGAATTCAAGTGATGCATGAAATCTCACATGGTCTACTACATAAAGTGATGATGTCATGTTTACATTAACACGTTGGTAACCATTACCATTAAGAATTAGGTCACATGGCTTATTGGGCTAGGCCCAAAGGACAATGGCATATAAAAAATAGTTGCAAGGACATATTGTTTAAGTTATATGGTTGGAGAAGTGCAAAGTCTACATAATCCCTAGCTCAAACATTAGCCCCGAGGTTGGCCCATAGAAACTAGGTTAAGAAAATAACTTGTGTGTGCATGTGTGTGTGAGACTCTAATCCATTCAAATGCAATGGTGAAGCACTAAAATTTGGTGGCTTTTTGGAGATAAGCAAACTAGTTTTCAATCTGAGGTTTTGTAGTCAGGTGACTTATTTGGTCTCACTATAGCGACATCATTGATTTAATGTAATATGTATTATGCGAAATATGAAGCTGATGAAACCCATTTTCGTAATTGATTCGACTCAATCTACATATGAATAATTTTCTATATAGATGGAAGTGAGGAATATGAGAAGTACAATTGGTGTATTGTTTGGTTTGTATGGGAAAGGTTGGTGGTACAAGTTTTGATGTATATATGGAAATTTTTTATTTTACATGGTTATTGGTGCACTGATTTGTTCATTTTGTTGAAACCTTAAAGTAACATTCTATAGAACCCACAAAGGATCATTTTGTATAATGTACTTGGTTTTTGTGATTTTGTCAAATAGTTATTTTTTTATATAGTTTTATATGACTTTTTGGAATGATTTTGGAGCCAAATTGAAGTTTGGAATAGGGGAAGCGCTCAAAATTCAGTGGTGAATTTTCTAGGGGGTATTAATAGTTCTAAAGAAGCATTTTTGAAACTGCAAATCCACATTTCTTCTTCTGTGGGTTTTGAACATGTTTTAGTCTTTTTTGAGGAGGTGTTTTATGTATGACCAAATGAGGGTCAGGGAAAGGAATCATGGTACCACTTTTATGAACATATTGTCAAGATTAGCCGAGTAGGTTATGAATGGTTCATGAAAGCATTATGATGAAAACCACTTGGTCATCTTTTGAAGCCCTCTATTCTTTTGAGGGGCATGGAGATTAAGTTTGGAGTATCGTTAAAGGTCATCTACACAAAGTTGAAGAAACAGGAGGTGGGTGCCTCCACTCAGGTTGTTTCCCCAATGAGGTTAAATCCTATAGAAAGTGAAAGCTTTCACATTTTAAAGGTTGGTACTTCAATTAGGTTGTAGCCTATTCCAAGTGGATGTTTGCACAATTTTTAGGTTGGTGCCTCAACTAGGTTGTAGCCTATTGCAAGTGAGTGCTTGCACATTTGTTTGGTTGATAGCTCAATTAAGTTGTATCAAATTAATGGATGCTTGCACATTCACTGGTCCAAATTAGAGGTGGAAAGTTACAAATAAAGAGTAGATTAAGAGGTGCAAGGTACCAAATAAAAAATTATTAATTACTATTATCCATTTCACTTCATTCTTATTTAATAGATATACATGAATAAAAATACTTAAATAACTATTGTTTTTTTTTATAATATCAATATGTCTTACCTTATGAAATAATTTATAGTATTTTATAACATTTCGTTTTTACAAATTATGAAGACATTTATAATAATATTTTCAATTTATTATATTATTTTAAATTTCAAAATTATTTGAATATGATGTTACAAATTTATTAGTTCGATCCAGTTCTATGAAGCATTCATTGAGCCTCAGTATCAGATATTTACTAGGAATTATTGTTATTATCAGTCCGTAGAAACAAAATTTTTTTTTTAAATTAATTTGGATTATTTTATGTTAAATATTATTTATTATTTATAGAATTTTTGAAAATATTTGTCTAAATATTAATATTATGAGATCATTATGTTTTTTTATTAATAGCGGTTCTTTTCAAAACATTCATTAAGACTAATATTTTTAATTTAAAATTATATTTAAGTTAAATATTAAATAGGTCTGTGACGTTTTTTGTTTGTGCCACAAGGGCCTTTTTATAAAATGCTTTACCTATTAATGTTCAAGGGGGTGCATTGTGACTATTAAAGACTATGGAAATGTGTCCTATTGGGTAGCTTCAATGTTTATGGTTGACAAAAGGTTTATTTTTTTCTCTATCCTATTTGAGGTGGCCATGTTGACTTAGGGTAATAGAAAAAATACATGCTCTCCTCGTTCATAAATATAAATATGTAAAATTATAAGTTATTAATAGCCTTTGCAGTTAATTCTTTCTAAGTCATAAATATTAATATAAATATCTCAAAAACCAGGACAAACAACAAAATCTTCTAACACATTAGATTTGTTTTTAACTATTTTGTCTCAAATTACCATGCTGCAAACTTCAAAAAGATTTTTCTTAAAAAAAATTGAAAAACATTAAATTTGTGTAACATGTAGTATTTTAAAGTGTCTAAATTTTCAAACGAGTTAGACCTAAGACGTTAAACAAATTGGACTTTTTACATGTCTCTTTTCACGTTGCTGTAATCACTTCAGTCATTCTAGAAAGTTTTGGCTGAGAGCGTTTTGACCATGTTAGAGTAGTGATAACCCGCCTAACACATTCTTCTTCCCCTCTAAAATCAAAGTCTTTGGCAAAGTCATTGCATCTTCCATAAAAAAGAAAACATAAAATGTGTTATCGCACAAGAGTTCTTTTTTAATTCAATTATTTTAAACTTGTCGATTTTCATTGCACCTGTAACGCTCCCAACTCTTTTCTTCTTAAGTTGAGCGGGTGTGGCACCGCCTAAGCAACCAACAGTTTCCATAGTTAATCTACTTTATGAACTACGCCTTCATTCATTCATAAAAACTTCACTTATTATTATAATGTGCAGAATCCATTATAAATGCATGATAAACGATAGCCAAGAACCATAAGAATATGCAAGAGAAGCTTTATTTTATTATATGGAATAATTTTACAATGGTCGGGAGTAACAACTCCACCGGCGTTCATAACCAAGGCGGGCACCCCCCCGTGCAAGAGCGCACGGCGGTCTCCCCACGCCTTAACCGAAATACAATATACAATATACAACCGAGTTCGTTGTCCACCGGGCGGGCGCGCCCGTGCATAACCCACGCCCAAACTCCAACCCAACTCCGTGTACAACGTGGTGGGCGCGCGCCCGTGCGCTCAACCGCCCACACTACCACCCGTGCTGCAAAGTTATGTCACCCGTCTCGAAAAGCACATCCTCAAGTGCGACTTGTGGTAATGCGTCCAACTCGCATTCCTTGTGCGCACAGTTAGAAGTGCGAAGAACTTGCGATGTTGTGTGATGCCTCCAATGGAACGCGCACTTCATGTTCTTATACCCTTCGTTGGAGTGGGCAAGCGCTCGGCCGACCCTCCATCCATCCGTCGTTCAACCTGCACGCCATCGCCCGATGTGTGGTGGGCTCGCCCATCATGCGGGACCGCCCACCTGAAGCGCCCATCATGTAGGGTTTGCCTACGGTCGGCTCATTGGTTAGTTTTCCTAGCTCGCCATATAAACTCACGATGCTCTCCTCATAACCGCACGTTTTGTCCACTGCGCCTCCGTATGTTGGAGCACTCACATAATACTTAGTCGCATTTTGTCACGTGTGGGGCGCGCGCTCGTGCTGGAGCTGCGAGGCGTTACATCCTCCCCCACTGGAAATCATTGTTTCCCTCGAATATACTGCATGTCCAAGTACTCTCCGCTCAAATCTCGCAATCTTCCTCTTCCACTTCCAAAGGGAGTCCTCTGATCCAACTCTCCTCTTCCCGTGCTCCATTCCATCTCATAAGGTACTCCTGTTTCTGGTGGCAACCAATCCCTGTAGTCCGTTAGCTCAATATCTTCTCCAACTCCAAGCCTGGTTTGTCCACTCTCCTAGCTGGTCCTCTCGGTGGTTTAGCTCTCTCTAGATGGTCTGGGTCAAGCCTGCATCTCTTCGACTGACTAACGTGAAAAACTAAATGCTCCATGTGCATATGGTGCAGAAGCTCCAGCTCGTAAGCAATCTCCCCCACTCGCTTCTTCACCCGAAATGGTCCCTCATACTTTCGTGTCAGTTTGGAAGCCATCCCCTTGGCTGGCTGAAATTGCTCCCAGGTAATCCTGAGAAACACCATATCTCCCACTCTGAAGTGTACATCCCTTCTTCCCCTATCAATATAATTCTTCATTCTCCTTGCAACATCGTGCAAGCGCAACCGTGCCTACTCCAAGGTCTCCTCCCAAGCCTTCATGAACCTCTTCGCATGAGGACTCCTCAAAAAACCTGTGGTCACAACGGTGTGTGCTGCAACCGGCATCTGCCCATTCACCAACTCAAATGGACTGTACCCTGTCGCAGAACTCTTTTGAATATTGTAGCTAAACTGAAAAATATCCAAGAGTTCAGGCAAATTCTTCTGATCAGCCGCCACATAATGTCTCAAGTAGTCCTCCAGCAATGCGTTGATACACTCGGTTTGCCCATCTCTCTGCAGATGGTAACTCGAACTCATAAACAACTCTGTCCCAACTAACTTGAACAATGTGGTCCAAAATCTCCCTGTAAATCGTGGATCTCTATCCAACACGATACTCAATGGTATCGCCCAATACTTCACTATGTTCTTAAAGAACAATTCTGCAGTCCGCTTAGCTCCACAAGGTATCTTTGTCAGAACAAAGACAACATACTTGGAAAAACGATCAACAACGACCATGATCCCATTATGCCGCTGCACCTGTGGTAACTGAACAATGAAGTCCATCGAGACACTCATCCATGGCCTCTCTAGAATAGGTAAAGGCTGTAATAGTCCTCCTTGCCTCTGCGTATCTGATTTGTCCTGCTAACAAATGATGCATGTATGTACATACTCCTCCATCTCCTCCCGCATCTTCTTCCAAAAGAACCCTCTCTCCAACAATGCCAAAGAACGACGCTGCCCTATGTGGATAGCCCATGGAGAATCATGGAACTCCTTCAAAAGGTGCCTCCTGAGACCATATGTCTTTGGAACATAGAGTCGGTTTCCAAAGAACAAGTAACCATCCCGTAGAAAGAACTTTCGTGTCTTACCTTCCTTTACCTGCTTCACTATATTCTACGCCAAAGTATCTGCTTCATTATATTCTACTCAAAGTATCGGTTTTGCATCTCTTTTGACATCTGAATTCGACTTCTACTCCTTGCTACTCGGCCTTCACCCTCCAATGCTGCAAGTTGTCCCTTCGTACTAAGGGCATCTGCTACCGCATTGTGTCTACCAGGTCTATAATCAATAGACATGTCGAACTCTACCAAGAAGTCCTGCCAACGAGCTTTCTTCGCAGAAGGCTTCAGTTGTGATGCAAAATAACTTGCTGCAACATTGTCAGTCTTGACAATAAACAACTTCCCAATCAGGTAATGCCTCCATACATGAAGACAATGGATGATTGCAGTCATCTCCTTCTCATGAACCGGATACCTCCGCTCTCTATCCTGCAACTTCCGACTCTCATAGGCCACCAGATGCCCATCCTGCATAAGAACCCCTCCTATGGAAAAATCTGAAGCATCAGTGTGCACCTCAAATGGTCTCCCGAAGTCAGGAAACTTTAGTATCGGTGTTGTAACCATCCTTCTCTTCAAGTCATCAAATGCCTTTTGACATTTCTCCGTCCAACACCACCTCTTGTCCTTTTTCGGTAGGTCTGTCAGTGTCGATGTTACCTTGGAGTAACCTTCTACAAACTTCCGTTGGTACTTGGTCATGCCCAAGAACACCCTCATCTCATGGACATTCTTCAGTTCAACCCAATCCTCGATAGCCTTCACCCTACTCGGCTCCATCCGTATGTACCCTTGACCAACAATATGCGCAAGGAACGAAATCTCCGTCTTAGCGAACACACACTTAGACTTCTTCAAGAGCAACTGATTCTCCCTCAGTGCCTTGAAAACCATCGCCAAGTGCTTCTTATGATCCTCCATGTTGTCACTGTAAACCACTATATCATCCAAGTATACCACTATGAACGAGTCCAAGTATGGTCATAGAACATCATTCATCAAAGTGCAAAATGTCGCAGGAGCATTGCACAACCCAAACGGCATAAGAAGGAACTCAAAGCTACCATACCTGGTTACGATCGCGGTGTTCTTCTCGTCTCCTTCAGCAATCCTGACCTGATAGTAACCATGCCTCATGTCCATCTTGGAAAACACTCGGGCTTTCGCAAGCTTGTTGAGGCAATCAACAACCAATGGAAAAGGATACATGTTTTTCACCATTTGCTTGTTCAATGCACGGTAGTCACAGCACATCCGTAGCTCATTGGAATCCTTCTTTCACTGGAATAATATTGGAGCTCCATATGGGGACCTTGAAGGTCTAATGAAACCTGCATCAGCTAACTCCTTTAGCTGCCGTTTCAATTCCTCCAACTTAGGCCCTGATAAACGATAAGGTGCTTTAGCCAGGGGTTCCTTCCCTGGTTCAAGCTCAATGCTATGGTCCACCGCACGCCTTGGTGGAAGCTTCTTCGGTAGCTCATCACACATCAAATCTGCATATTCGACAAGTACATCAGAAATCTCAGCTGAAATAGGCGTCCCTACTTCATCACCTTCGACTCCCTTGAACATCACCGCATATGTCTCCATATCTGATTCCTTCATAGCCCTTTCAAAACTCAGTGCAGAAACATGCTGCAACTTTACTTCCTTCCTTTGCCTATGAGTGAGCAAAGTCCAAGTTCGTGTCTATCCAACCAGCACCACCTCATCACAGAAGGGGACAACAATAGCCTTTTTACCCTTCAAGAAATCTTGTCCAAGTATTACGTTGAAGTCGTTCATCTCCATCACTGTGAAGTCCAACTGATCCGTCCAGTCTTTTATTTCTACCGGCACTTCGTGTGCCTAACCCATCACCTTAGCCTTAGAGTTCACTGCCTTAACCTCCATGTTCGATGGGAGGATCATCAATCCGACCTCTCTAGCCAACCGTGTCGTCATAAAGTTATGGGTGGCCCCTGTGTCCACAAGAGCTTGAGTGGTCTTTCCACGAACCATCAAGTCTACGAAACCCAGATTGTTCATCCATGATTTCTCCATAAGATTTCCTTTCATGCATATTCATTCTCTTTCCTTATCATCAAGCTTCTTCAACCCTGAATCAGCTCTGATACCACCTGTCATGCCCCCAACTCTTTTCTTCTTAAGTTGAGCGGGTGCGGCACCGCCTAAGCAACCAACCGTTTCCATAGTTAAGCTACTTTATGAACTACGCCTTCATTCATTCATAAAAACTTCACTTATTATTATAATGCGTGGAATCCATTATAAATTCATGATAAACGATAGCCAAGAACCATAAGAATATGCAAGAGAAACTTTCTTTTATTATATGGAAGAATTTTACAATGGCCGGGAGTAACAACTCCACCGGCGTTCATAACCAAGGCGATCGCCCGCCCGTGCAAGAGCGCACGGTGGTCTGCCCATGCCTTAACCGAAATACAATATACAATATACAACCGAGTTCATTGTCCACCAGGCGGGCGCGCCCGTGCACAACCCACGCCCAAACTCCAACCCAACTCCGTGTACAACGTGGTGGGCGCGTGCTCGTGTGCTCCACTACCCACACTACCACCCGTGCTGCCAAGTTATGTCGCCCGTCTCAGTGGGCACATCCTCAAGTGCGACCTGCGGTAATGCGTCCAACTCGCATTCCTTGTGCGCACAGTTAGAAGTGCGAAGAACTTGCGATGTTGTGTCATGCCTCCAATGAAACACGCACTTCATGTACTTATACCCTTCGTTGTTGTGGGGAAGTGCTCGGCCGACCCTCCATCCATCCATCGTTCAACCTCCACGCCATCGCCCGATGTGTGGTCGGCTCGCCCATCGTGCGGGACCACCCACCCGAAGCGCCCATCGTGTAAGGTTTGGCTACGGTCGTCTGGTCGGTTAGTTTGCCCAGCTCGCCATATAAACTCGTGACGCTCTCCTCATAACCGCGCATTTTGTCTGCCGCGCCTCCGTATGCTGGAGCGCTCGCATAATACTTAGTCACATTTTATCGCGTGAGGGGCGTGCGCCCGTGCTGGAGCTGCGATGCGTTACACTCCAAGTCATGACAATCAGTCTTTATTTATTCACTGTGGGTTTGATAAGTCTTGTTCATATTCCAACGCTCGTTTAGGTTAAGCTATTTTGTCAGATAACAACTATGGAATGAATCACTTATGTATTGGTTAGTGATCATATATACTCAATTGAATTCTATGTCAAAGACATGATGTGATTCCAACGTCTACAGTACTAATTGTAATGGGAATAGACCGTGTTAAAAAGGCACGGTATTAATAGACAATTTTTTAAATATTTTAGAGTTTTTTTTTTATATTTTTTTTTCTTAAATTTGTTTATGTAGACTAGAATAGGGATTTGTTGGAATTATAGATTTGAGGGGTGAAATTTTTAATACAAATGTCATAAAAGTTTTTCACAATCTTCGATAATGTTCTCCTCCTCTAAGCTCGCTCTCTTATTGACATGTCCATTGGTAATTGAATTATTTTCGTTTCTTATCATTTCAAATTTTTGTATCTGCATCCATATTCTTGTAATTAATGGATTTCTTAGATTGATGTAATTTTTGAATTGTTGTGATGGGGTATTTGAGTATTATAAGTTGACGAATTTCCTGGGTTGATGCTATCCTCAACCCTTGCCATATTGCTAAGGCTTGTGGTTGGTTCTTGTTGCCCATCCAAAACCCGAAGTGAATTTCGCCACTATTTCTCCTTTGAGGTTTTATATGACCCCTCAGGGCTTTTGCCTCCACCATTAACTTAATATTTATCAAAATCCCATTTTCATTATCTTATTAGGTACAATTATTTTGAATATATATGAAGTTTAAATTTTTAATAAATTTAAAAAAAATGGATAAAAAATTATTTTCATTATTATAATTACATTTATCAATATAAATTAGAATTTATGATATTTTTTTATAAGAATGAAGTAAACATATAATTTTCAAAATGTTACTATAAATTTTAAATTTCTTTTCAATGCTTATATTAATTTAATATGTTTTGAAAAAATTTAAAATAAGTGTAAATATACTTTTTTAAAGTGATAGAAGATAAATTTTTAATATTTTAATACAGATAAAGTTTTCAAAATTTAATTTAATTATGGAAAACTTACTAAATTATTATATTTAATATATTAAATTAATTTTATTTCTATAAAATGTACAGTAGTTTAATTGGGATATTGTTAAAGTAAAAAAAAAAAAAAAATTCTACATTTTAATAATTAAAAATGAGGTAATAAATAGTTGTAAAAGGATTATCTTAACTAATTTGAAAATAATAATCATGTTTCTACATTAAATATATATTTTTAAAATTTACATAATGAATTGAGAAAAATTAAGAGTCAACAATTTTTTCTAAATATAACCCAATCATAAACTTGTTGTCATGATAAGGGTTAGATATTGGTGGGAGAGGGGTTTGAGGCAATGTGTCCACTACCCTTAATTGAGTAATTTTCCATTGATGATGAAATGACACAATAGGAATCTCTAATGAAAAAGCATGTAACCCTCAAATTGGCAGAGGTGTTATGTAATGGCAGTGGTGGGTGGAAAATTATTCTACGTAAGTTGGTTCTGGAGAGAGGATAGTCCCTCGTCACTTTAGAGAAGTTGAATCTCAGGGTCTATTTGTGATAGGATTTGATGTAGAGGGAAGCATTTCAGTGGTCCGAAAGTAAGGAAATTCTTCAAACCACTTCAATTTGGACATCGATGGTGAGAGTTGTTGGCTTGTCATGGTCTTGTAGGAAGATGGTATTCATCATCTAGAGGTTATTGCTAGTGTTCAATGTAGGTAAGCCTTGGGTACTCTTGTTGGTCTCATCTTAGTTATTTTTTGATTTCATGCCCAGTGGTTTTGAGAGTTCAAGTTTTCTATTTTTAGTGTCTTAGTCACTAGGTGTTCTCTATGTCCTGGGGCCTATGGTATTTTTTGGGTCTATGAAAGTGGTTTGGTATCATGTCTTGGGTTAGTATCTTCTCATGGAAGTTGGTAATCAAAATGACTTTCATCGGGTGGTTTAAGTAGTTTTAATTATGAAGCACACCAAGTTAAGTGGATTAGGTTTGTTTAATTGTCTGTGGACTCTAGTATGCATAAGCTTCTTCATTCTAGGGTGTATTATAGGGTGCTCAATGGTAAAGAAGGATGAGGCTCTAAGGGAGGAAAAATTGTCATATCGACTCTCTGGTGGGTGTTTCTAAAACTCAGGTCATTTGTCTAGTTATTTTGTGACAAAATTATTTTATAGTACCTTGGTCTTGCTAAGGGTTAGGACGAGTTAGTCTTTATGTCCTTTCATAGGAAGAGGAAGCTCTATAAAGAAATCGTGAAACCATCCTATGACTCTCTGATGTGGCTGAGGTAAACGGGAAGCAATATGAGGGAAGGTGGCAATAGGTCCCAATGTTGTCAGCATGAGGCAAAGTTTATTTTCCCATGACTTTGTGGTCATTTGGTATGTGTTATAATATTTGAACAATTAGCCCCACACATTTTTACATTGCATTGGGCCCAATGGGGGTCTCATAGGGGGAGCAACCTCTCCCCACCCCTTATAGGGGGTTTGCAAGGGGCGGTAGTCCCCTTGCATGGGGTTTGGGGTAGCACCGTGGGAATTTTCTTTTTATGCAAACCCAAGGATGGTAGGCCAACTAAAGGATGGTGGACAGACCAACCCATGGTTTTGTGCATAGTTTTTGTCCATTGTTTTTGGCATGATGGTTTTATCGGTGGTCTTTTGTAGGCCTATTCAAGGGAACTACATTTATTAGGATTTATGAATTCTTCAACATGTTTATAATGTATTATAACATTAAAATGAATATAATGAACAATCAGTATAGTTTTTGCAGTTTTGGGTTTGAGGAAAAAATATTTCTGGATTTTTTTTTATGTTCTCATCATTGTAATTATCTCTATTTTCAAGAATTCATTTGTAGGTAATTTGTGTACAGGGTTAAAACCTATAGTGATGACTTATTTTAATTCCATTCCACCTAAGACTCATAAGCAAATATGTGAGTTTGAGATAAAAAATGGTTAAGAGAGACAATCTCTCTGAGACTCAAAATTGTTGGAAGATATGTTAGGATGGGTGTTGGACCCTAGACAGACTAGGGGAAGGTGAACACAATATATTAACTGAGTGGTACTCCATTGGAAAATGAAGACATTTCTAGGGTTGATTCTAAGAGACAAGCAGCTGAAAAAGCATAATATTTCTGCCTTTTTAGAGGCTGTGAAGAGGATGTTCAGGAACCTAAGGTTTGGTATGGAAAACATTTAGGCCCATATTATACATGAGGATAGTAACATATCATGTCACTAAAAATGGGAAAATTAGTTGGACCTCCTTGGCTCTAGTGTAAGGGTTTTAGCCAACATTTTCTCCTTTGAAAATGAATAATGAGTATACGAAGTGGTGGGCAAACTCTGAGTCTCTCCAAATGTTTCTAACTTTTTATTCGGTAGAATATCTAGTAGTATTCTTATCTCTAGATGAGGAAAATATAGTGAGATTGTGGCTACATGTTCTTGAGGTTTGCTTATGGTTTCAAGTTTTAGCCTTCAAAGATTTCTTTTGTGTCTAGTGCTTTAGTTGTATGGTGTTATGCAACTATTATGAAGTTCCTAGATGAACAACTAATATTCATGATGTCTTCTCTTATTGGTCAATGGTCTTATGTCCCTTCGATATGATTGATCTCATGTCATGGTGTTTGGGTTAATTCTCTTTGTGTTCCTTTACGTTTGTGAAAATCATCATAAGTCACAAGCATCTATTATGTATCCTCGACTCTTGTTTTATATTTCATATTGTATTTGGTTGCTCCCTAGTTGATATAAAATAGAGATATAGAGAGAAATATCGCACCGAAATCACACCTGGATATCTTTATTGAACACAATAGTTATAAATTTATAGGAAATATATTGTTGACTTAGACACATCTAGATCACGACTACAACTCATACATACGAAAGAAAAACATCTAGACTCACTTCTTATGACTCATACTGACAAATACAAATGACATGGAAGCATTTTCCAACACCCTTCCTTAATGCTTACATGGAAAACATTGAAAACACATATTACAACAATAATATTAGCCTTTGTTTAACTAGTCATCATCGATGCTTACACCCACTCTGGAATATCGCAAACATTGTTGTTTCTTCACTATCACATCTTCAAGCTATCACTTGATCTATTTTAGACATAACTACATCAAACAATCTTTGACATACTTTGTAGAATTCATGCTTCTCTATGTCCTGGAGCACGATGGGTCAGTGTAGATAGTGAACCATCCTATGGACATACCTCCATTTGTTGAACACAACCTATTTCATTGTATTCCCCAATTATCTAGGAAGATAGACTGGGTATTAAATGTATTCAGAAGTCAATTCAGCAAGGCGAACTCTTAAATACATAATCAAATTAACCTGTAGGCTTATATTCCTGGCTCAATATGGAACCACCAACTTGTAACAGATTACACATAATAAAATTAGTGATATTTTCTTGTGTCGTTGTATGCATCAAGAACCATCAATTTAAAAATATTTTAATATGTCCTATAATTGGTTCTTCATTTGTTTTTTCACATTACACATGGACAATAACACACTAAAACATAATGGAACTGCGCCACAGAAATTTCTACCAACAACCTCGTTTTTTTCTTTCTTTTTAAGCACACAACAATTTTAAATCACACTGTAAAGATGGAAATATAGAAAAATTACTATAACTCTCTTGGAAGAAAAATCAGTTGAATTTTCTCTTTTAAATAGACATTATTCCCACAATTGTCAGAAATTTTCAAGAACTATGTTTATGTTCTCCAAAAAATAATGCATGCAGCAACATCCATCCATGTTACAAGTGAAACATCTCCTTAGACACCATATTTAATGTTGAACTTGATCTCCTCTTCGAGTCAATTGCCTTCAATCTCTTGGTTTCCAAAGCCATGTCCTGATCCTTCAAATTGATTCCATGTTGCGGTTGACTGAGCAACTTAACAATGAATTTATATGTGATAACTTACGTAGGTCCATCCTGTAAATGATACATGATCTGAAATTAAGGAGGTATTTATGCCTCTCCAACTGAAAATAAGGATCACCACAATACGAACCATAGAGGGCTCCACAAGCTTCTTGGAAACATATATGACTCTACCATCAACAAGAGTGTGAATAGATTTCCTTCTGAATGTAAGCAATTGATATATATGATTTCAAATTTTTCCAGCCCGAGCCACGACAGTGATAAAATCTTCTCTGTGATGAAGTTTGCAACAATTTTGGAAATTTCACTATGGTTTTGAGCAAGTTGTCTATTATATTCACTGTGAATTTCCTCCACGCTCGTTCCCACACAATCCTGTAATGCCTACCTTTCTTCTTCTTCCTCACCACCAACTATTGTGTTTGCATTTTGACATACATTGACCTCCTTTGTTTCCATCCTTTCATCAACAGAGGTTCCACGATCCCTTAGGATTCAATCCTAGGTACGTTTTTGGCTGCTTACATGGTACCTAATACACAAGCAAAATTTATAGCTACCCCTTCTTTGACACTGGCCTTATCAACATAGGACATAGACAAATCATCCTATCTTAAGATGAGTCTACAAATTGCATATAAAAACACCTTCCGTTGGAGATTTACATAGGCTCCCTTGGATAGGATTTCAAACAATGAAGTAAATCCTTCACAAGTCTCACATAACTCACCCTAAAAAATTGAGTGAATAAAAGCAACCACATTCCTCCAAAATTAAACCCAGATTGCACCCTCTAGAATAATTAAGGGTTGGATCAAGCCTCTTAGATCTCATCCTTTGTATGCACTTGATTCTTTGTTGTGCACATAATGTTCTAAGCCAAGGATAGGGAAAAACACCATATAAATATTCACCAAAAGGAAACGAAAAAAATATACAAATAAAAAAGCACACACAACACTCCAACATATATAATATAACAATTTCACACTAAATTAATCTGATTTCATACACTTTATCTAAATCTATTTACAAAGCAGTAAAAATCAATTCTCTCACATCTTCCTCGCCTTCCCCTAAGAGAATCAAGAGAAAAAATTCTCTCATACCAAATAGAATTTAGAGAGATAGAGAGCAATGTCACAGACAAATCACACTTTCATATATTTATTGATCACAACAGTTACAAAATATAGGACATAAATTGTTGATTTTGACACATCTAGATCACAACTATAACTCGTACATAGGAAACACTGACTCCTTGTGACTCATAATGACACGTACACATGAAATGGAAGCAATACTACCAGCATTAGAAATTTATGTAAGTGACATATATGTTTTCAGTTTAGACAATCTTCATAGTTTTTAAGGATAACATAGGTCAAGCTTTATTCTTTTCCCTATGACATTTGTTGTCTTCAAAGTGAGATAGTTGTATTTATAAGTTATTTGAAATAAAAACTTAATTAATAATGATTTTATAATTTATAGTTTTGTAGATATATAAATTTTAATCTATATACATAGAAATATATATATATATATATATATATTATATATATATGATATATATATTTTTTGTGGTAACTAATATATGGTTCACAATTTTATTATTTTCTATGAAAAAAGTATTTTTTTTTTTGGAAATAACTATTCAAAATTTACATATATAAAGTTTAATGTTACAATATGTCAAATTTTATGCAATGTCTTTTTCCTCATTCAAAATTCAATATTTAAGGACATTAAAATCCCTAATATTTTGTATAAATATGTTTATATTAACTATTAACAAATATTAAGTTTAATTTCAATATTATATTATTTGAAATTTGGAATGATTATAAAAAAGAACATAAATGTACCATTACTTAAATATATTGCAATGTATTTATTTATTTTTAATAATTTTAACTTATAATATTTCCGTCCTCAACTTAATGTTCTTGCTAACATTCATGAACGTATTTTAAACATAACTCTAATATATTATATTTAAATTTATATTTTAAAAAATAGGATAAATTATAAACATCATTATTATTTAAAGGCACCAAATGTCTTTTTTTTTTTTTTATCAAGTGTAGGACATTCTATTAATCTAAAAAATGGGAAATAATTTACATGACACCACTGTAGAATTTTGTAGAATTTTTCTACAAATTAGATAGCTCTGATACCATGTAGAACTTTTTCTACAAATCAGCTAGCTCTAATACGATGCAAAAATTTGCCACGTGTAGATCACCTGGTAATGCAATGTAGTAAAGAAAAACACTTGATCTACTTCTAAAAAAAAATTAGCGGAAGCTTAATCAACCATGAGCAACATCAATAAGAATACATATAACTGATATGGTAAATCAAACACACATAACACAGAAGATATAACCAAAGGAAAGCACCAGCGTAAAACCCCATCTTTGTATTATCATACAAGTGGAAATATGTCTGGATTACACAAAGCCTTAGCTCGAAAGCTATCCATCTCTCAATATAATCCCTCTACCACTTATAGACAATGAAAAGCCTCTCACGAACCTTATCATCTACCCTCGAAGCCTCCTATTTCTATGCACAGTTCTTCTTGGGCCCTCCATCTGTAACCTATGTGATTCTCATGTCACACACAACACTGACCTTTGAAATAACTGCACAAACCTGAAGGAGGTAAATCCTCATCATCGATGGCTTCCTTTATAGGAAAAATACTCATCCAACTGATAGTACATTGTCCCTTCAATAATCTCAGCTGGGTCTCTATCTAAACTGACATGCATCAGTTATCCATGAGTGAATACATAATTACCTGAAAATAATAGTTGTCACACACATTCAAGCATCAAGAAACTATATCTCATTAATTTAACAACTTGTTGAATTAATCTAGCTGAACTTGCCTAAGTTAGACTAAGTCAATTGATCCTCTCAATATAGAACTCATCCTTAATTCCTCAATCAATGGAGCAAATTAGACACATTCCCCAATGCATGGAGAAATAATTGCATGTTCTCACAAAGACTTCAAGTTTGATTTTCCTTAACTAATTAACTCCTGGAGAATTAATTAATTAATATTTTAAACTTTTGGTAAGAGTAAATTCGTTTTTACTTCCTATAGTTAGACTAGGGACTATGAAAAATAGGAAGGGACCTAGAAATGGTATTTTTAGAAGTTTCTATTTTTAGTAGTTTCACCTCACCCAAGGTGGCCAATGACCTCACTGGCCAAAATGCTATTTTTAGACATGCTATTTTTAGGAGTCCTATTTTTACCGCATTCTAAATTTAACATTTCTTGTTGCACATTTTTCAATGCTTCCTCTCAACAAGAAAGGCTTCATCTCGAACCTGATCCTGTAACTCTAGAATGTTCTGCAGGCAACACATCTACCCAGTCCACTTGCTCCAACAACACTTTCAACAAAAACACTCCCAACTGACCACTCTGTTGGGCTAGGAACATAATCTGATGGTGAAGCTCTACCTACTGCTGACAAGTGCTCCATCTCTAACATCTGCACTACTGCAACATCTCCATGCATCTCACACCATTGTACACCTCTTTGTGTCAGCTAGCACTGTGCCAAACACTAGTGCCTCTCGCATTGTTGCAGCTTGCTATCTATGTGTTTTTCTGGGATTCTGTGCAATTTCACTCTCTCTACCTCTCCATCTACATTTGTCTCTACCCTATTAGTCAGTTCCTGCTACTCCACATTGGGGCTCCCATAACAAGGTCTCATCCAAGATGCTGGGAACCTCAAGGATCCTTCCCCTCCTCCTTGGGACAATCACTCTACATCACCCCACCTCCTACCTGGAGGTATGGTTGCATGTGATCCCTCAGCCCATCTGGATTGAAGTTTCCCCCTACTAGAGGTCTCTGCATGAGTGGATGCCTCCACTTTGTCTCCTCTCAACTTCCTCAGTTGTGGCTACTCCAAAACCTCCTGAAGCTGCTTCACTAATTGTGCCTCCTCCAAAATTCTTTCAGCCTTCTTCTGGCACTGCATGTTGAGAGGTAATTTACTCTCTGTCTCAACTGCCAAGTATCTAACCTTTGATTTTCTCCTCAGGGCTTTGCATGCATCTAGTACCTCAAGTGCATACATGTTCTTGTCTAGCACACCAATCTATTTCCACTTTCCTGCCATCACGAATTTTTTTGGAAAAAAGAGATGATTTTAAATGAGTTATATCTCCCTCATCTGAACTCTGATTCAACTTTTTTTTTTTTGAATTTGGGTCTTTCTCCGCAAGGAATCCAAATCTTCTATTTGTTTCTGAATTTTATTTTATATAACTTTTCATATCTTCTCTACAATCTATCAGCGCAAAAATCAAAACATTGAAATCTCCTCTTCTTGTATATTGTTCCTCCTTCATCACCTGTGCTTTGATACCATGTAGAATTTTGTAGGATTTTTCTATAAATCAGCTAGCTCTGATACCATGTACAATTTTTTCTACAAATGAACTAGCTCTAATACCATCCAGAAATTTTCCCACCTGTAGATCACCTGGTAATGTAATGTACTAAAGCAAAACACTTGATCTACTTCTACAAACAATTTAGTGAAAGCTTAATCAACCATGAGCAACATCAATAAGAACACCTATAACTGATATGGATAAATCAAACACACATAACACAGAAGATATAAGCAGGAGAAAGCACTAACCAAAAACCCCATCTTTGTATTATCATACAAGTGGAAATATCTTTGGATTACAAAAAGCCTTAGGTCGAAAGCTATCAATGTCTCAATACAATCCCTTTGCTGCTCATAGATAGTCAAAGGCTTCTCACAAACTTGTTCCTCTACCCTCCAAGCCTCCCATCTCTATGGATAGTTTTCCCTGGGTCTTCCATCTACAACCTATGCGATTCTCACCTCACACACAACATTCACCTTTGAAATAACTGCAAAAACCTGAAGGAGATATATCCTCATAATGGATGAGCTTCCTTTATAGGAAAAATATTCATCCAATTAATAGTACATTGTCCCTTCTCTGATCTCAATTGGGTCTCTGTCTGAACTGACAATGCATCAATTATACATGAGTGAATACACAGTTATATGAAATAATAGTTGTCACATGCATGCAAGCATCAACGAACTATATCTCATTAATTTAACAACTTGTTAAACTAATCTAACTAAACTTGACTAAGAACTCATACTTAATTCCTTAACCAATGGAGTAAATCAAGGACACATTCCTCAATGCGGAGAAATAATTGCATGTCCTGACAAAGCCTTCAAGTTTTATTTTCCTTAACTAATTAACTCACGGAGAATTAATTAATTAATATTTTAAACTGTTGGTAAGATGAAGTTCATTTTTACTTCCTATAGTTAGTCCAGGGACTACTAAAAATAGGAAGGGACCCAGAAACACTATTTTTAGAAGTTTCTATTGTTAGCAGTTTCACCTCTCACCCAAGGTGACCAATGACCTCACTGGACAAACTGTTATTATTAGACATGCTATTTTTAGGAGTCCTATTTTTAGCACATTCTGAATTTAACATTTCTTGTTGCACATTTTTCAATAGTTGCCCCAACTCTTAAAGTCAAGCAGCTAGTTAGGCCCAAACCTGGGCCACGCCGACACAAACAACAGAAGCCTGGAAACGAAAATCAAGGATTTACCGTAGAACACTTTGGAAAAAAGTGAGCAGTATACAGAAAGAAGGTGACCCTTACCTCTTAGGAAGACATGCTCTTAGAACCGAGATTACAAAATAACTTAAGATACCCACCATAGTATGTTTTAAGCGTTGCCAACCAAACAATCCAAGAGGGCCCCACCCAAGAATCTGTCAAGGATGGACCCAAAGAGAACGTTTAGTCGAGCTTTTAGACTTTTTTGGATCCAGAACGTTGAACTACCTTGCATGATCAATCTACACCATTGATCCCCCTACACAGATCCAACAGTCTATGTGGATATTGGGTGAGCAAAAAGTGTGAAGAATAACCACTTGATGAGGGTGGGATTCTCTCACCTATCTCTACTACATGTCACACACGGAATGGAATCATAGCCTTGCCACAAAAAGCAAGAAACCGTATAGACCCCGCCCGATAAACCACTGATGGTATTTTCATTGGATGCCTCGTTGAATAACCTATGCGTACTTTCGCCCCATGTTGGCCATTTATCAAGTGTAATGGATGGTTCTTGTGCCCTCCTCATAGATTCTCTATCTCCTGAACTATTTCACTCCATCTTGTTAGTCCATAGCTCCATATCTTTAATTGCCTGACAGAGACAGTCCTCCAACAATTTTCCTGGGGGTAACAGCTAACAAATAAATCACAAATCCCTATCCATTTTGGTTACTCCTTCATTCGCCAAATGATCTACTAACGTATTAGCTTTGCTTTTCACATGAACAAAGAGAACAATTTTTAAGGTTTGCAGGTGGGAGTAGATATGGTGAAAGATATGCAGAAGCCTGCAATTCTTCGAAACTTTATATAGAGAAGAACCATTTCATATTTTCTTGGCCACTCTAATAATTAATTATGAATTTTCTTCAATGATAACATTATGAGAATTTGAATCCTGTAGGATTTCTAAGCACTGCTCTAATGCCATAAGCTTCGCTATATTATTAGTAGCTTTTCCCAGATTCCCATGGAAGTTCTTGTTTACTTGTGTTAGGATATTCTAACACATAGGAAATAGTTGAGTTCAACTTGGTCTAGTATAGAGTTAGGTAAAGTGTGTTTCTTTACCGTTGTACATTTTGTAACTTACAATCTGACGGTCACGATATGTAGTGATCCGACGATTCACTCTCTCCTCGGTATTACCGACACTTGATCTGTGGCTTGACACTTGATTCGTCCATGAGTTCTATTTAAAGCACATAGAGGGTCATTGTTCAGGTAATCCATCTATGAGAGAAAGCTTATATAAATTTTTATTCTTTGATTAATAAATTGCCTGAAGTGGCCACGTTGGCTCAGGCCGTGGACTGTTTCCTTTGAGGGTTTTAACCACGTCAAAAATGCTGGTGTATTGATTTGAGATCTGGTTGTGAGCGGTGTCCTTTTGGTGCTCTTTCTGAGGAACTTACCCTGTAAATTCCTACATGGTATCAGAGCTATTTGAGGGCCGCGTCCATTGGTGATCCAAATCTGAAGCCGGTAGAACTGCATATGGCTGTCGTTTCCTAGATCTACTATTTCTGACTGCTTTCGGGCCAAGAGGAATACTCTGTTGTGTTCGTAGCATCTGTTTCAGTGAGGAACCCCTTTCGTTTCACGCGAAAAGGTTTCTGGTAGCCCTATCTGCGTCATTTTTTAAGATCTGGAGGTATACAGTGTTTATCTGCAGTTTACTATTATTTTCTCTCTGGTTATTTTGGTTTCTGTTTATTTAGCCTTTTTTATTACCGGATCTATACCTTTCATTTCTGCGTATGCTCTTTGCCCTGCGACTCTGTGCGATCTGGGCAAATCAGAAACAGAAAGGAAGTTTTTTTTCTCTCATGCGTATGCTCTTTTCCCTGCACCTTAGTGTGATCTTGGAAAATCAGAAACATTGAGAAAAAATATTTAGTTTCCAGCTAAAGCTAACTTCGAGCCGTAAGGTTCGTTTTTCTTTGCATATTCGTGTTGGGTTTTGTGTTTTGTGTTTTGTAGGAAAAAAGAGGTTTCTCAAGGCAAGCACGCAACCCAAAGCCCCCCCCTCTCTCTCTCTCTCTCTCTCTCTTAAATTTTTTGTATAGATCAATTGGTTCAAAGCTATTTTAAGAGAGTAGAGGTCTTGGGTTCAAATCTCCATTCTGTGGGGGTGTTTTTTTCATTCCCGCACATTCGCACACTTTGCTGGCAACTTCAACAAATGTTTTTCAAAAAGCCATAACTTCTTCATCCGGAAGCCTTTTTCAGAGCCTTTTTTTTTAAAACAGCCTAATTTTTCGAGATCTATCCATTGGAACACTTACTTTCAACATCTTCAGCTTCAGTTTTTTTAAATGGAAATTCCATGCCAAGTCATTCTTGACAGCACTAACTACTTCCAATGGGTATCCTACATGGAAGATTTACTTGGAAGTAAAGGTCTCTACAGAATAGCCACGGGCCAAGAGAAGAAACCAAAAGATGAAGACAAGGTTGCAAAATGGGAAAATAGACAAGATCAAGCATGTGGTTTGATAGGGATGTCTATTTCTCCTGATCTTAGATTCCATATTGCAGAACTTGATACTCCTCATGAAGCATTGGACCAAATCACTAAAGTTTTTGGGATTAAAAATGAAATTAGAGCCCATCAACTTGAAAATGAGTTGCTTACATTGGATCCTAATAATTTTTCTTGCATTGAAGATTTCTTGTCCAATTCAAGACCCTTAGATATCTTTTGGAAGGTGTTAAGGTTAAGAAAGAAGATAGTAACCTTATTTATTCCATCCTTACTAAGTTGGGACCAGCCTACTCTGTATTTGTTTCCACCTTCCATTCTACAAGGGAAGCTTTCATTTGTCAAGGAAAAGACTACAAGGCCCCTTCCTTTGACTCTTTTTGTGATTCTTTAATAAGAGAACAAGAAAAACTCTTACACCTTGGTCTTCTTAATCTTGGAAACTCTTCCAAGAAAGCGTTAGCCGCCCAGCAACAACCAATTTTAAAGAATCCTAAGAAGTCATATCCTAAAAAGAATGGTCCTAAACCAAACAAGGGTCCTAAGCAAACTCAGTCTCAAAATGAAAGATCATTTAGCAAAATGATAAGACCAATAAAAACAAATGGAAGAAGACTGATAGACATTGTAACTTTTGTAATCGAGATGGCCACTTAGAATCTAAATGCTTTAAGAAGATGGAAGCCTTGGAAGCCGCAATGAAGAAACATAACATCCATGTGGAGCATTCTTCTACTTCAACTTCAACTTCATCTTCAGGAATGGCACTTTCTGCATGTCGTTGTCAATCATCTCAGTCTGGTTATGCATTAAATGTATCTTCTTCTTCTCATTCTCATGAGTGGCTCATTGATTCTGGAGCCTCTTATCACATGGCCAAAAACAAAGCCATGTTTTCTTCTTTACATGATTGTAACACCAAAAATATATATGTTGGTGATGATAGATCTCTTAATGTTCTAGGGACTGGAACTGTTCATCTAGACAATGGTCAGTTTTATGATGTATTATGTGTTCCAACCTTATCCAGCAACCTTCTATCTGTATATCAGATAACTCATTCAGGTGAAGGTAAAATTGTTGAATTTTCAACTCATGATGTTGTAATCAAGGATCTATGAGACTAGACAGATTTTAGCTACTGGCATTGCTGATGATTCTACAAGGTTGTATAAGTTTGACAACTTTGGGTCATCAAATCTTCCCTCGGTATTTGTTGCTCATAATGATGAAGTGAGCAAACTTTGGCATGAGCGATTTGGTCACTTAAAACTATCGCTCCCTTCAGAATCTATGTAAAGAAAATATGGTGACAGGTCTTCCTATGGTATCTTGCAGAGATGGTGTTTGTTCCGGATGTGTACTCGGAAAACATCATCGGGACAGTTTTGAAAAACGTGCCTCTTGGCACGCCTCAGCCCCTTTACAGCTTGTGCACAGTGATTTATGTGGTCCACTTCCTGTTGCTTCATTCTCTGGCTGCAAGTATTTCTTAACTTTCATTGATGATTTCTCCAGACGCACTTGGGTATACTTCTTAAAACTCAAGAGCGAAGTATTTAACACATTTTTGGCCTTCAAAGCCTTTGTTGAAAAACAATCTGGACATCAAATTCTTAAGCTAAGAACTGATAATGGTGGAGAATATGTTAAAAACACATTCATCAACTTTTGCACCGAAAATGGAATTCAAATGCAACATACTGTTCCATACACTCCACAACAAAATGGTGTAGCTGAAAGGAAAAATCGCACCTTAAAGGAAATGGCTAATTGTATGCTGCAATCTAAAGGACTCAGTCTTAGTTTTTGGGCCGAAGCAATTAATTGTACAAATTATATAATAAATCGCACTCCTACTAAGGTTCTAAAGAATATCACTCCAGAAGAAGCTTGGAGTTCCATTAAACCAGATGTAAGTCACTTTCGTATTTTTGGAAGTGAAGCATGGGCCCATATTCCAGATGAAAAGCATAAAGCTTTAGAACCTAAGAGTGAGAAATGTACTTTTGTTGGATATTCTGAAGATGTAAAAGGTTATAGACTTATTCCATTTAAGTCCAAAAATGTTATCATTAGAAGAGATGTAAAATTTGATGAAAATAAATCGGCCTGCGAGCCTAGTCCGGCGGATGTGCACCTCTTCCTATCTCTTCTTTTGAACCATCTTCTTTCCAGATATGAAAGT